>JAUZND010071136.1:0-17021 GCA_034780555.1 Coelogynopora nodosa
CTGACTCGCAAGTGTCCAGTACTCCACTCTGATGCCCTTCTTAACATGTCTCTGATTTTCAGGTGCCCAACACATTATTCATTTCTCCACATTCATGTATGTCTGACTCAGGGGTTCCATCTACATCTACAACAGATCAACGACGACAAAAACGCCCGACACGCATGTCACCTTCCCGTGGTGTCAGGTGCGATTCCCATTTGGGGAAGACGAAGCCAAACACTTACTCTGGTCGTTCACCCAGCCCTACCCATGAGCGCACTCGCCTCGTGTTCATCGTCATGCCACGACCGGCGGCTTACCACGGCGCACTGAGACGATGATAGCGCAGCTCTGGTGTGGGCACTGTCGTGTGTTGGCAGCATACCGATCTAGCATGGACGCGGGGGATGATGAAGAGAAAAAGATTCTAGGGCATTGGTTTTAGGAGTGTCCATCACACCTTGGACTGCGGCTACGAGTTTTAAGGATGCGAAGGCCTCCCTTGGCCACATTGGCGAGAACCCCATGATAGTGGCCTTGTATCTGCGGGGCTTCGGCTCTTCTGACGGGGATAACGCACCATCACGACAACAAAACCCTCTACAAATACGTTTTATAAAAATATTGAGTTTAAATATGGCCAATGTGACTCTCTATTTTCCTGAGTGATTTTACTACGCGAACACCGAATAAAGTGTTATTCAATGTTTGTGCCTTTAATTCGAGTTGTAGAAAATTACGTGGTTCGACGTGCTCAAGCCTCTGATGCACTTAATGGATCTGTGCGCTACATCCAATTTACACTATGCAATTCACCAGTTCAACCTATTGATTTTTTTACTTCAATTCGCTCACTGATTGAAGAAGCCCTAAAGATTTTGATTAATGGCTACACTTAATACAAAGTACATCCTGTATTAACGCTACGCATTTTAAAATTGATTTGCCTTAGCATCCTCTTAGTATGCTATGTGCATGCGGTTATCCGTGAACTCTCTCTGAGAACACTGAGCCACGCCCAATTACAGCGCTGACAGTTAGTGATCCGGAAGATGATACGAAGCCAGCACACTATGTATTGTAGGGGTCATAAACTTAAATCACCTTTTAAATTTACTGAAGGATGGGCTACAAAATACGAAAGGATACATCCACTGTGAACGCTGCTTTCAACTCTTCAAGATTGAGAGAGGTATTATCACCTACAGGGAATACTGCTATACGCGATCATTTCTTTGATCATATCAGCCAGTCTGAGTGTTCTGAGGCTGACTATTTTAATGCACAGAAGTCGTGGGAGTTTTTAAAGTCCAAATCGCAGCGTCGATAAATTAATGATTTTTATCGTAAAGACAAGAAATTTACCTTAAAGACAAAAATAGGCTTACATTTTTGAGAAACCTAACTTCTCAGGGAATTCCCAAATCCACTGGGGAAGCCCAAATACGGAATCACCGGCAAACGATTTATTCGAAAACAAACTTTACTTTTTTGAAATCGGCCAATAGGAACACGATTTACAAAATGGTTTCGGTTTCGGGGGGTGATGCAGAGATTCTCCCTCTATACTACTTATACATACTATGACGTTAGTATATAAGATTTGCACTGCTTCTGCTTTTTATTTTTAATTTGATATAATTTCCATAAATAAAATTCGCAAACATTGAAATATTCCTTAAAAGTATGTTCTAATTCTTAAAAATTGTAATATTTAAATTCGATAATAAAACTAAAAATAAAACTAAATTCTAAAACAAACATTAAAGCTATATTTGATATTAAAAACATGATTTTTTTATAATGTTTTTATCATTTGGAAGGTAACGGTTATTTAGAAAACTGACCGTTTTAGAGTTGCGAGATTAATTAGTAGATTATATTTTAAAACGATGACTGTACATAGTTGTATCGTTATCAAAATACAAACCTTTGATATGCACATATTCGTGAGTTATCCACCTTTATTCATGTCTCCAGTGCTTCGCAGTGCCGGATCGTATGCGTCCGGCAACCTTCGATACCTCAGTGTATACGGCGCCGGCGTGCGACCCGTCGTCACCGGAGTCCATACGACAGGATTCTATAATCAAATCGAGGGAAACGCCCTGACCTTTGTGACGCCCTATGCAACCTTTATGAATGGGGCGCCAAATCAGCACTACATGACGCTGCTTGCATTGACTACCACCGCGAGCAGTGCTATCAAACAGGCTTGCAGTCTTAATGATATGGAATCACAACAATTCTTTTACGTTTGTGAATGCTTTCAGTGAGCATGCACGTTGTTGACCGGCCTCCTGCTCTGGAATCGCAATGATACTTTTGAGTTAATTTCCAAACTGAATGTAATTATGTGTGTCCAGAGTCTATATTTAACATGGTTGAAATGCATACATAAATATATTAAACTTTTTGATTTTTTGGTGTCGAACTTATTCGTTTTAAATATAAATTAATAATCATAATTATATAAGAAAAGTCAATGACATTTTGTTCTGCATAATTTTTGTTTTATGTTCCGAAAACTAATATAATGCAGCTTATATAACAGTAAGGGGTAGGGTACCAATTTAATTACATATTTTTAGGTATTATAGTTTATACTGTACATTAATCAAACACATTCGAACTCGATAATGCATAATCTTGAGCCAATGAAACAAAATTCGTCATATCTAAAATATTATACTTTTTTACAAATCTGTCTCAAATAGTATGTATGATTTATTTATAAATTGAAAAATATTATAAATTAAAAATTATTATTAATAATATAATATAGTTATAATTAATTAATATATAAATAAAAATTATAAAAAAAAATTATAGAAAATTATATTTTTTTTGCACGAAAGTATTGGACTGCATGCAGCTATTCATTTACAACTAGACTTCATTCCAATTGCTGACATTCAAGTATTATTGCCTAGCGACTCGGATATTGTTTTCCGATAATTTAAAAACGCGTTCATTAACTATAATGTAAAATACCCTAGAGTAGGCCTAATGTATATTTTTATTCAAATTTATTTTAGGTTTGAAAGTTAATATATTTCATTATTTATATAGAGATTAAATAAAATATTCATGGTTAATCAAATGACATTATCGCAAATTTCATTTGTTGATTTTTGTAATCAATTGAAATTGTTCAAACTTACAGTCAGAATCATTTATTTTTGTGTGCATTGTTTCCTCATATGTTATATTTTCTATCGTTTTACAAGTGAATTATTTTTTTAAAACTTTAGAATAATTCATATATTCAATTTTGAATTATTGTAAAATGCTGAATTGAAAATTTTTTATAGCATAATAATGTAATGTTCAGCATGAATAAATTTTAACACCTTTTAGGAGTATAACGTTATTTACAAGGTATATATTAATATACGAATATTAAGCTGAACGTATGGTTGTTATGCCAACACACTATTATACAAAATATTTTTTCAATTTTTTAAAAATTATAGATGCAAATTCTTTAGAAAAGTCTTGAAGAGGATGCATTAGATATAATTATATCCCACACTTACAAATGATTATGCCATTGAAGAGTCCCATTTAATAATTTCGAATATATTAAATATATTAAAGAGTATATGTTTTTATTTATACTTTGCTACCTTTGTGTTGACAAAAGAAAATATGATTCTTATAATTCAGGATATCCAAATTTTTATGAAAACAGATTGACCATACATTGTATATAGCCTATAATATATATATATATATATATATATATATATATGGATATAGAAAAAAATAGACCAAGCATTTTATAAAATATTTAGCTTTCTTTTTTGCATTACTTCTGATTAGCGAAAAAGTAGTTTTATGTGGCCTCGAACACAGTCATAATGATTCTTTTGAAAAGCACAAATCGACATATCCGAAAATATTGTAACTCCGAGTTTTTCGTGATTAGAGTTGCATTATACAAGTATTATTATATACTTATTGAAACATAATTTTTTTAATTAGAATATAATAAACAGCTTATATAATTATTTTGAAATGTGAATTAATTAATTAATGATTAGCCCACTACACAAAGCAGCTTAACTAAAGGCATGACAATAATTCATAGAAATTAACTACTAACAGAATATATAATAATATCAATGAAATTTAAAACAGTTATTTAAATAGTAAAAATACTATAATTAAATAAAATTAGTCATTAATGCTCTTTTTATTATTGTATGAGAAAAGTTTTATCTATGTACATATAATATATATATATAAAAAAATAATTTAAATGTTATTTCACGTTCAATTTCAACTAAATAAGTTAATAGTAGATTTGTTAATTTTTAATATATAATAATAGTGAACTGAAAAATGATTGATATTATTTAATCACTGTTAATATATTTGAAATATAATTTAAAAAGTTAGTCTTACGTCTTATGTTGTCAGTTGTTAGAATACTTTAATTAAACTATCGAAACTTATTTTATTGGAACAGCGGTGAATTTGGCGTATTTTCATTTTTAAAAGCAACTAATGTTGATGCGATTATTTTCAAAAGTATGTTTGTTGTTTAATGTACAGTTATTGTGATATATTATTAATTCTTAAAATGTACAAATATATAATATTTTTAAATAGTCTAGTATACAAATAAGATGGTAATATACAGTTTAGAGTTGGTGTTAAAAATAAAATGTTCATATGACATATTTTGACTTTGTAAACTTTTTATAATTATTATAATTTTATTTTAAAATATGTACATAATGTTTTATTTATTCTATTTATAATGGGCATTGCATCATGTTTTATGCAGGCACTTCTGGCATCTGTTTAATTTAAACACTCAGTCTTTATCAATAAAAAAATCTATTATTAATATTTCTCAGGGCGGCATCACAAAAGTCTATTAGTAACTCCATTATTAGTGGAATCCTGTTAGCTGGGTAATAGCAGCTAACATTTGACCATCACGAAGCAGTAGTTTATTAGTAATTCTATTACCGCTACTAGCAAGGGAATTCCCTTGCTACAAATATAGAATCCAATCAAATAACAGGCAGGATAGTGATATGAGATATTAGTTGTGTGTATTTGCTTCTCACTTTTATTAGTTATTTAACAAATTTGAATATGTTTATTTATATATTAATTATGGCTACCACTGGTAATGATATTTATAAGAAAAAAAGAATACAAAGCAAGGATTACAGGCTACAGCAAAGAAGAAATAGATAGATTGATATTTTCATTCATTGAATTTAATGAAATTTTAAATAGTAAACATTACATAAATAGCATCATGAAGATTAATATTTTCATTCATTGAATTTAATAAAATTTTAAATAGTAAACATTACATAAATAGCATCATGAGAACTTCCTTGAAAACATGGACACATGTCAAAGATTCTTAAATTAAAGTCACACACAATGTGGCAGTTAATGGAATGCCATCCTTTTCTATTCACAAATGTCTTTTCATTATGAGGAAATGAAGGCGCTCATGTGGGTATATGGCACCTGTCAACAGCTCTAACAACTCTGGGAAAGCCGCAATAGTTGTAGAATTGGGTCATGGTGTCTTGCATATTTGCAGGAGTTGGCCACATAATAAATCTATTGTGCTGTGCAGTCAATGCCCTAGACACAGTAACATTCTTTATAACAAACTTCATAACATTCTTCATCAACATGGCAACATTCTTCGAAAACCTATTCCAATTAAAAAATTCAGTTTCTCATAATTCTTCAAATGCATTAAATTGTGGACGATACAAGCGTAAATTATTGTCATGGTCGACGTCTGCTCCTACTCACCACATTTTGTCGAATATAATGGTGTAATTATTACAGTTAAGTAAAAAGATTTAGGTATATCATTGCAACATGGCAATGCATGATTTCTATAATTGGATCCCACTAAATTTATTCAATATTTCTCACAAATAGAATCACTAAAGGTGTCTCCTACCACAGGTAGGAAATTTGCTAATAGAGTCAGTTCTATTAGCATAATAGCATTATCACTAACAGCTTTTTTGTGAAGGTCAATTTTCTCACTAATAGCCTATTACCACTTTACAGACTTTTGTGATGCTGGACCCTGGATATTAAACTAAAGAGTACAGTAGTTTGTTTTATTTTTTATATTCATTATTATATAAATATGTTTTATCATTAGATATATAGGTGATCCAGGCTTTTGTTTACAGCAAAATTTCTAATAATCAATAATTTGTTTTGGTTTCTGAAATCACACATATTTCTTGAGTATCTAGCTCTGCTGACAGTTTCTTCATTTGGATGCCATATGGCCCATTATAGGGTGAATTAGTTTTGGGCAAAAAATTGTTATAAATAATTTTATTATGTTGCATAATTGCTAAAGCCAAAGTTTAAAGTCAACTACTTTATAATAATAATAAAATATAATAATATTGTACCACAAAATCAGTTAATGTAAATAAAGTCAAAAAACATTGGAATATTATAATTTTTAAGTGTTAAATATTGGACTGCTAGCAGTCATTTATATACAATCAAATAATGTGTTAATTAACAATTTCTGCCAGGAGTCAAGTATTTTAACATTTGCTTATGCATGTATGTTTGTTGTAAAATATATAATATTTTATATTTGCAGCTTTATTATTTTTAATCTTATTTGGCATATTAAATAGTTATTAATTTAATATAATTCAAAAGCTTTATTATTTAAAATATAATTTTAAATGTATCTATATTTAATTCAAAATATTATTCCAGTATTTAATATAATATGAATGCTTTAAATATTGAATTTGTTTTTTCACATAGAGCTTAATTATTAAATGTATTATAATTGTATTATATAGAGTCATTAAATTTTATAATTGAATAATTACATTCACAATAAAAGTTTCAATATTTAAAGCTTCTAAATCATAATAAATTTATTTATAGCATTAATTAAGAGCCATTATACAAAATGTATTTCAAATAATAAAGCTTGAATTAACCTATCTTAAATATCTACATATAAAATAGTATTTTCAATAATAAAGCTGTAATTAAAAAAATCGGATATGTTTGATTTACCGCATTATCATATAAATATATAGTATGTATAGTTCCTCCTGATTTGTATGGTATATTTTTAATATTAAACAATTTAAAAGTAAATAATATAAGTAAGGTTTACTCTGATTAATTATTTTTAATTACATTTATTAAATATTTACATTACATATAATGAAATTAACAATTTAGTAATATAATAATTTTTTTATATAATATTGATTATTATGTAAATACATTAACCTTGCAGTTGCTACAGAATGTGTATTTAAATCCTTTATTTGGCACAGAGTGACTAAATGTCACATTTATTAATTAATGATATTAACTGTTCATTATTTATAAACACTATTTGTATGTGATATATAAATGTTTGTTGGGTACATCTATCTACATTTTGTCATATCTGTAAAATTTCCCACACTGAAAAAATCCTAGTTGCATGATGCACATCCTGGAGGAAAAACTGTGATTTTTGCAGATACATTTTCTGTAAAGATTGCATTAACATTGATAGCACCAACCTTGGTCTGGCTTGTCTGCATCATGATCAGCAGCTTTTGCAGCATCAGTAATATGCCCATGTTTGGCAAGGGCTTGATGAACTAGTAGGCGAAAATTTGTGGCATTTAAGCTCTTCAGTTCATGTGATCACTTTCAAGATCTCTTTTCAAATCAACCAATAACAATCAACATTTAAATAATTTGCTAGCATTTTAATTTTCATTGTTTCTATAAACAGAATATAGGCATTGTATGCAGAGAAATCAACCAAATTAAAAAAACAATTTAGTCGGCCTTTGATTGGTTTTTCATGAGCAGCTATAGGCAGTAATGCATTGGTCTTGCATGTTGACTACACCCTTTGTAGCATTGTAGTTCAATATTATATCTGGCTTATTGTCATCTCTTTTGGATACAGCAGCAGTATGATGTAATGTTGACAACAGATTAACTGCTTTACTTTTACATGGACCATATGAACAGATGGTCATTAAAACCAAACAATTTTGATAACACTTCACATAGATCTGTTGTTTAAAAAAAATTCTGGTTGAATTTGCCATTGTTTGATTTCAAAATTCCAAGTAGTGTCAATTGATTTGTCAACAAGTTTTGTGCAAAAGGAATGGATATATAAAGTAGTTGCCCATGGTGACATTATGCCCATATCCAAACAGTGGTCGCAAAAGATCTTCCACAATTTGTTCTATAAGCCAAACTTGTGGTAAATTTCCACCACATCCTACCATAGACTGGGCCATCATATGCATATCTCGATCTGATAACCATAACATTTTAATTCCATATCACACAGGTTTGGAGGGCATATACATTCTAAAAGGGCATCAACACATAGGCCTGCTAAATGTTTATCTATGGTGCAGGTGTCACCAGGAATGTAGTCAATTGTATAGAAAAGTAAAACAAACAAAAAATAACACAATGTATAACTTGTTACAATACATTTTCACAATACATTATTTTCAGAAATATCTAAACAAATGTTAAAAATTCTGTCATACTAAAAGGTAACATATATTTAGGAAAATTAAAGGAAAGGTAATTTATAGAAGTTTGTACTTTGTCTGTAATTAACCAATAACCATTAGGTGTGAAATATTGTCACTGTGTTGGCGATGACAGGGTTTAATAATTAAAGTAATTATGAAAATTAATGTTGCTTATATTATAATTAATAATAACATATAAGTTTAAATTATTTATGCAAAAATAGTCATAAACTAATCTAATAATACATTTATCCAACAGATCATATGGTTTATCTGAATTAATTAAATACTACAACAAGGTAAGATGAGTAAAAATAAATAAATGATAAAAAACGAATTCATTCCACAATTAAACTTATTTGTATGTAACATGTAAAAAGATTGTCCAATTACTGTTTTGTCTCTTTAATGTTACCATGACAATTTAGTTGAGAATTTATAGTATTGGACAAAGACAGAGAGGAATATAATAGGATGGGATAGAATTATAAAAATACATAAAAAGTCATTATTAGTTAAATATATAGAGGGTTAAATTTTGTAGAATAAATGAAGTCAAGGAAAATTATAATGAGTCGAGGAAAATTTAATTAATTTTCTTTAAAATTTCTTTCATTATCTTGTGACAACTGAAATAAATTGTTTGCCATATGACGCTCTGTTGCATCACATTATGCTGGGGTGGGCATAGGCCTTTAGCAGTGAGCCAGAACTACTCATCAACATTACTTGGTCATTCTTGAGCTGAAAATCTCTACTCAAAGTTAATGACTTCCATAAGCATATTGGCAAACATCGAATAGATAGACCCGATGTCAACAATGTTTATGATTTGATCAACAAATAACTTTTTGATGTTGATGATGGTTCCAATCTGGTGTACGTGCACCAGATTCATTTTTCATAAGCACAAGTTTACAAGTGTAGTCAACAAGTTCATTTCGCAAGTCCACTTGTGAATTGTGAGAATATGTTACATTGGTTTGAGTACTTTTTTTGAATATAAATAATTATTATATTAACGTACTTAATGAGTACAAATTAATATTATAACATTGACTAATTCAATTGAAACTAATTAATTATAATATTGTATATATTTTGTCAATCTTTCATATACACAGTCAGATATCACGATCTGCTAATATCCTTCTGCAATATTTAAATTTAAAAAATGATCGTATCTGATCGTATCATACGGCTTACTAATTGGTTTTGTTAGATTTTAGACAGCATAATGCACGCGATAAGTGTTATAGCAGACATTATGTAAACAATTTTTTATTAATTTGATATCTAAATGTTTATTTTATATAGTTAATGTCAACCTATTTGAAACTTGCAGTTACTGAATTTATATTTACGAAATGCACACAATAACCGTCGAATATTATTATCAGCATTGTTTAATGTATGAATTTTAAATTATTTCAATACACATTGCAGGAATAAATATAATCGCGAACAATGGATGAGGAGTCTGCCTTGGAAACCACTCCGTTTAATACTGCGGAGGAACCACGTCAGTTGAAATAATTTTATTTTTTCCATTTTAGACAATTTATTGGAGTTACTGTTAATTTAAATATGATGAGCTATTTGAATCCTTTTTAGAAAGAAATTGCTATCTCTCCTCAGTTGTCAAACAATGTATAGGGATTATTTTTTAGTATTTAGCAGTAAATTATAAAAAATAAAATTCACAATAATCACTTTTTTCTAATGTTTTGTAACTACTTTGATTTTATACTCTTTACTGACTGCTCAATTGCTTTGACTGGAAATGTTTATAATCGGCACTTGTAAATCTTACTCCGGTCTGTGTTGACATCTGTTATTTACAATCTGCTGAACGTTTTAGAAATGAATCTTTCTAACGATGAGCAGAGGATCGAGTTGGAGGTGTTGAACAGCATTGAAGAGGAAGCCAATCAGGAGGGGAAGGTTTATCTTTCTGTGAGTTAACGTTGTTAAGATGCGGCGTATTAATTGAGACTATTATTTATGTCCTATTATTGATGACCTATTATTGATGACCTATATTTATGTTCTATATTGATGACCTATATTTATGACCTATTATTGATGACCTATATTTATTAATCCATATTAGTTGATTACTCTTAGCAGTTGAAATGTTACATTAGTTTCTCGAAACGGAGGAGTTTATTATTAGTATTATTTATCTTATTAATCATTGAAATTGATGTTACAAACTTGTCATTTATTTATTTGTTATCTTTACTATATGTAGTGAACTTGAACTCGAATTATTGATATTTTAAATTAACTTATACCTGCAATTGATTTTCTTTGCTAGTTTATACTATAAAAAATCTATAACTGCGTGAGAAAAAAGTTTGACCTATAGATGGTAAATGAAGGATACCCTTTCGTCGAGTATAAGTCGGTTTGGTCCTTTATTATCAACGGACATTTCCTCTCAAATGGTTTCTATTAATTTCTCTGACCTAATTCACTGACCTAATTTCTCTACTGACCTAACTTTTTACATTCGATACATTTCAGATTTACTCCCTGGTAATTATCGCCCGTGTAAAACATTTAATTTGATTTAAATAGTACTTCCCCGTATATTATCCATCGGATGTAATATGTTCAATTACCATAGTTACCCTATGGGGGACAAAAGCACACTATCCACCATTTATTAGTGTATGCATATACATCGCAAAGAGATTCGGTTTTGAAATAACACACCTATATTTTTTATGTTTCCCGCCAGTGTTCTCCAGAATGAATAGTATGTGGTAGGCCCTTTGAAGTGGGCATGTCAAAATTATGTTATATAGAGACACTTAGCGATGCGTACTGTTTAACAACATTTTGAGTGTTTGTTGTTGATGTTAATGTTTACTACTGTTTAAAGTTGATCTGTTCGTTCAATATTTTGTTGCCCATATTAAGTCCAACATTTATACCTTTTTCGAGTGCTTGCTTTCCAATC
Organism: Coelogynopora nodosa; assembly: GCA_034780555.1. Taxonomy (NCBI): domain Eukaryota; kingdom Metazoa; phylum Platyhelminthes; order Proseriata; family Coelogynoporidae; genus Coelogynopora; species Coelogynopora nodosa. Next base: position 11,503 of record JAUZND010071136.1, read on the forward strand.
GATTGTCACAAACGAATTTTCACTATAAACATACGCAGTGTGTATATGTACATACGGTTATACATCGAATATCTGTAATGAGATCTGAGTAACACAAAACTTTTCATTACTCGAAATCTCTAATTTTGGTGCAATTAAATTATATAGTGAATCTTGTTTTTGCAGTACTACAATATATTAAGCGCAAGTGTCATAGATCAGTGTAGAAAATGAATTTTCCTTTATAATCAATTCACCGGTTTGTTATTTATGGCGTTTGACTTCGTTATTTCTAAAACAGAGTTGTACCCTGTTTCATTCACCTGTAGTATAATATTTGTCCTATATATATAGTCACGAAATTATTTGTTTATTATTATTTTATATGTGTCGTTTCTCTTCAATGGTAGTCACCATGATCAACTAACCCCAATAGACGCAGTGATAAATCCTACAATTCTAAATATCGTATTCATTCATTTATTTACAATATAATTTATAAATTCTAGCTCATATAGATATTCCGGTTTTGATTTTAAGTTTCAATATTGAACTGAAAAGACGGTCAAGAGCTGTAACTAATATATGCAACACTGCTATCAATCTCTCATTTTGCTGTTCTTGTTTATTTGTTTAATTTTGTTCTTATTTATTCTTGTTTATTTATAAAATATTTAACCAATTTTCAATCAGTTTAAAATGATTGATAAAGTAATCTGTATTTCGAATATTTTACCAAATTTGTGGTATAAATGAAGCATAGCAGATGTATATTAAGTTTAACCATACCAATAACATCCTCATCATGGGATGTCCTGCCGTGTTGATCACTTTTACAATTTATTGATTTTTAGAAATGTACGATGCAGATAACTAATACTTTGTTTAAACAATGCTTTTGAAAAGGGCAAGAATTTTTGATTATACAAGACAGTTAATTTGGCCCTCTGCGTTCAGTCAACTATAGCTAAATTATACCTAATAATTACTATCGAACTGATTATTATCGATCCGAATTAAATAGTGCGCTTAATAATAATGTAACCCACAGGGAGCTCATGTTAATCATGTACGTAAAGTACCATCACATCTCACTCAAATCAGCTAAACAAGGCCATGCTGTTCCACGATGGCAAACGTCGGGTTGACTTCGTCCTCACCTATCGCGTTTCTCATGACAACGAGATCCGGCAGGCTCAACGGGATGCCTTCTTCGTCGAGCTCATCAAGGAGGGCGTCGAGATCGAGAAGGTGGAGGACTCAGAGGAGTTGGAGGAGACAAGTGACGTCATATTCTATCGATTGTATGCCTCGTGGGACGTTATGACACGATATGCGGAGGTTATGAAGATGCGAAAGCCCATGATCAAGGTGAGGAGAGGGGGAAAGGTGGTGGTGTAGATAGTGGTAGTAGTAGGCAAGGTGCATCTATGCGGCAGGATTGAGTTATGACTCATAGTTCTGAAAATGGACGGAGTACCCGAGTTACTTTATTTTTTTAGTTTAAAAAGTTTTATAAGATGAAAAAGTACAATAAGTAAGTTGCAATAGATGAAACCTTAAAACTATACGAAACATTCTTGCAATCTGAAATACTTTACAAGGCCCGCTAGGTGCTTAATTAAGAAACAAATGCAGATCGTCTATTTATTTAGCACCTAGAGAGCCTCGCAAAGTAATTCCTGTTTTCACGAAATTTTTGTATGGTCTAGGATTTCAAAAGGATTCTATTAAAGTATTTCAAATTTTGCGGCATTATTTCTTCCACCGCACAGAACAATAAATGGATATAGATAATTTCCTTAAAATTTCTTTATCACTTAGTTTAATCTTAATTTTAACATCTGTTGAGAGACTTAAATAAGGATACGAATTTGAAGTTGAACATTATCCTATGCTTAAATTGTTAATAGTTAATTATATTATTTAATTAATACTTTTTTTTTTCAATTACTGTTTGTTATTCTATAAAAAAATTTGATGTAGGATACTTGTTATTGTTGTTGTGAGATAAGATACTCAATTTACCCCTTTTAACCCAACTTTCCTCTCCTGTTCTACCCCCTTGCCTCTCCATTTCCAGCTAATAGTCGCAGTAAGTGTGGCCCACTTAATGATAGCACAGCTACTTAGCTAGCTCAGTTGATTGGTTGGTTGGTTGGTTGGTTCCATTATATTGTCATCGAGCGCTGTAGCGAACGCGTATGGTGCAACTTGTACGGTAACCCATGTCATACAGTACTATCGGCACAGACAGTTAGTTCCACATGCACCAAACTCGATATGTGATGTTACACCATGGGCCGGTGTTTATGTGGCCCGATGAAGCTAAACCATTCGAGTACAAGATAAGTTCCACAGTTTTTGTTATACATTTTGGATAACATGTGGTTTTTAAATCTTTACGCATGTGAGTTTAAAAGTGTGCAAATAAGAATTTTTTCAGTTTATTTAGCAACATCCGCGGCACCTATACTGTTCCATCTGACAAGAAATCTTCTCCCCACTCCCTCCGATCTTACAGTTATAATATTGCGTTGTAAGGGAAGGAGGGGGGAGGTGAGATTTGTAAGGCCGCATGAAATAGAATTGACAGTAGCTCTACTACTACCTACATAGCGTATAGTTTGATTTATTTTTATCATTCGCTAGATATTACAACCATTCATAGTAATTGATTTTTCTGAAATAATCATTATTAATGCTCATAATTCAAATTCCTATTATATTTGAATTTAAAAGTTTTTGTAAAGTTTAGTTTTTCCATACTAAAACAATTACATTTTATTTGAAAATGAACTGATCTCTTAAGGGCAAATATATTTAAATTGTTAACATTTAAAAAAGATTAATTAAAGCTCAAAAGACGACACATTCAGAAATCACCATGGTTTCTTCTGAGTAAATTGTATGTTCATTATATCGAATACCAAATATTAATTTTCTCTATCATTACAATTATTGTAGTTTGTATTATTCCACCGACAACATTATTTACTTTTATTATGCTAATTCGTTTCTGCTTAGTAGTGCACTGTTGCTATAATTAATTGTTTTAAAGTCCAGTTTGCGCTGACCCATAATCTTTGCTTCAACTTCATGTTTTCAAGTTCCTTTTTAGCCGTCTATTAGGTGGATGCATCCACTCCAGTGTTCCCGGCCAATATGTCAATAATTAATCTGATTATCGGGCATTAGTTGAACTAAATGTTAATTATCTCTTATAATTTTATCGGGCAGTCAATTTAGAATGCCAGCTTTGTGGTATGATTAAACGGATTCCTTTTCAGTCAATAAATGCCGTACAAATTAAAAAATTGATCTCCAAGATTTATACTTACTGTTATATATAGCAAAAATGACTGTGTGTGCAGTTTACAGACTATTAAAGGGTAATTGATTATATCCGATTAAGATTCCTAAATTACACTTTATTTTACTCGAAACTGGCAACAACTGCTCCACTGGCTGAGTCATAGAGCAATATTTGCTGTAATTCATTTCTCCTGCTTCCAAAAAACTAAACTTTTCGCTTTTCAGACACTGAATAAGTTATGATTTATAACTAATAGTACAAAACTATAATACTGTACAGGTCAGTGTATCATTATCTAAACTTTTCAACTTCTGGTCTAAATTCTCTCTTTTTAACGTTTTGGTTGTACAGTCCAACATATCATATCATATTAGTCGTTGAAAGTATTTATATTGAATTTTGATCGGATATATTTATGTCAAAGCGGATTATTTGAACATGCTTATCACTATGTTATGAAGTATTTGACTGTTTTAATTATCTAAGAATGCTGGACAGTAAATCCGGTCAAATGTTCACACGGTTACTATGGATACAAAAGGTGATCAGAGAATTTGGCTATTTCGTTGTTGTCCGTAAAGAAATGAAGTAACAGTTGGTCTATTCGTATTTTTCATAGTTAATTCAATTATTATTTTAAATTTCATCTTATTTATTTCTGTATTATTTAAGAAACATATATAACTTACTGTGACTTTTCATTGACGAGAACCTGAACAGCTAAATAATATATTCTACTATTTTACTTATTTACCATTTTCAATAAATCAAACTCTGGGTGGTACGAGTGAAGTAGAATCAAAATTGGGACACATTTGTCCCATATTTTTGGAACTGGCCTATTATAGAAGTGCCCGCTTTTACAATATGGATGTTCCCTTACATTTTGGTTCAAAGTGTATATTTGTGCACTGATTATATGGTAACTTGTAGGTTATGCAAAGTACGGATATCTGGCAGTTTTTATAGCAGTCAATGCTATAATATTGTTCAAATGCTTTCATAGATTGACCTAAATGATCCAAACATCATGCAATAATGCATTTCTTATATATACAGTATATAATATGTATTATGCGGTGAAGCTAAGTTCAGCATATTAATAGTACGGTTGTTTTAATAACATTTATGCAGTAGTTTTCCAATATATTGAGCTATTGTAGACCATTAGAGCTGTACATTTCATTTTAGCTTATAGTAACGTCCAGAATTTAACCCTGTTATATATATATTGTATATATGCCGATTTTGACAATCCATTACAGGATTTTTTTTGCTTATTTTCTTATTATACTCAACTACCTTTGGCTCAAAATCGTCCACTTTCAATGTTCGTTATTTTACATTTTCTGTCTGTCTATCTGTATTTGAGTTCACCTCTTCCTGTTCTTTTGTTTGATGAATTTCCACAGGCATGCCTGTTTCATTTTTTCATGTTCCGACACTGTATGATTGAGTATGTGAGCTTTGTTGTATTTGATTTGTTCAGTTCAGTTGAACTATTGTAGCTTTTTAGACATTTACTAACTGCTTTACGATGACATTTAAAACAGCAGAGCTTATTATAATATATTACTTTACTGTATAATTCACTACTTCATCTAATTTAATTGTTGATTCCTCCTAGCCTACTTGTTTATCTATTATTTTAGAACAATTTTATTCTCTCTTTAATTTTTTAACGCAAAAATAGTTCATCCAATGTATTATTGGGACATGAAGATAATTTTAATAATTTATTGTTTCCTAATTTTAATAGTTTCAATATTTTAAATGTTTCACCTTTGTGTTGCTCTTTCTAATTATGATCGTTTCTTTCTTTCGTTTTAATTTTTCTAATGTTTCTCTCACAAAATTCTTTTTACCATATCTCCAATAACTTGCTTTCCATTCTCTCTCCAACTTTTTCTCTCTCTCTCTTACTCGCTATCTCTCCAACTCTTTCTCTCTCTCTCTCTCACTCGCTATCTCTCCAACTCTCTCTCATTTTCTCACTCTCTCACTCGCTATCTCTCCCTCTCTCAAACTCTCTCTCTCTCTATCACTCTCTCTCACTCGCTATCTCTCCGACTCTCTCTCTCACTCACTCGCTATCTCTCCAGCTCACTCACTCGCTATCTCTCCAGCTCCCTCTCTCTCCCTCTCACTCTTTCTCTCTCTCCCTCTCTCTCTCTCTCTCTCTGTCTCTCTCTCTCACCCTCTTTCTCTCTCTCCCTCTCTCTCT
>JAUZND010071147.1:0-17020 GCA_034780555.1 Coelogynopora nodosa
TTTTGGCGGCCATCTTGGACGCCATCTTGAAAATAACAACTTTCCAGTGCTCTGATTCTCCTAGATTTTTAATATGTCATTCTTGATCATAAATACTACCAAAAACCGTTAAAAAAGCTTTTGTACGAATTTTTTTGGGGTTAAACCATATATTGACCCTACTATTAACTGATTATTTTTTAAATTTCTGTAAACTACAGTTTTATTACTTTCTATTTATTTAATTTATTAATTTAAATATTTAAATTAGATTATTGCAAAAATAAATTATTTATGTGTCTTTTCAGATTCTGCAAATTTGGAATGATGTAATAAATATCTGCGTATTTTATGGTAGCTAAGTCACAAACATGTTTAACATGCAGTAAACTTAATCCACTTTCAATCAACACATATATTACTTGCCAATCCTTTTTTTGAAAATAAATTAATAAAATAAAAGTTCCTCAATTTTTCTTATTACATAAATACGTGTATATATTTATACATATATATATATTTAATGACTTTATTTCGTTAACATTGATTAATAACCATATAGAGGGAGATAATGAACATATTTGTTTGTAAACTTTGTTTGATATTATTGTTTTATAGTTATTTCGTTCCCAATGAGACAATCACAAATCTGAATGCGCTTGAACAAACTTTTAAGATGTATTTGTTGTTTAAATACGATTATTTGTTCAAATTCTTTAGAATAATTTATTTATGAGTAAAATATGTTAATTTGTTTACTCCAAATTATTTCGGTTATAGTTTCTTGATAGTAAACTGTTTTATATATTTCGTTACAATTAGATTTATTTTTTTAGCTAAATTTTTAACGGCCATTATCCGGCCATTAGCTACATTTTGTAGCTTTTCAAAATTCAAAGTTAAATAACTATTTTTCTGAAGGGGTAACAATAAATAAATTTTCGGACGATGGCCGACTTAGTTAGGGTCTTATTTTACTAAAATATTTTTTTGATGCGTTTGTATTTCAAAGTACTAAACACATGATAAAAACCGACAGATATAATTATCTTTAGATCACATTGAAACACCAGATTATTTTAATAATTTATACACTATTTTATTCAATTGTTTCTACAATATTTGAAAATAAGTTATGCTTATTATTATTTCTAATAATATTTTAAATGTATATATTGCTAATTATCCTAATTCATTCAAATAAAAAGTAGCAACACCATGCAAACTCAGAAGTGCATTGATTTACAAAAAAGATGAGTTAATAAGTCATAAAACAACATATATTTGGTTGATAACTGTATGTTTGAAATTCAGTAAGAAACAAGTAAATTTTAAAGCCAAACGTATACTAAATTAACTTTTAAAATGATGTCCGTAGCTTTCACCATTACCATTTCTAGCTATATAGTAATTATAGTATTGCGCAATTCACTTGTTAATTAAAATAAATTAAATAGCGTATAATGAACTCATTATAAGGGTCGTAACTTTAAACTAGTACAGTTTGTAGCCAGGAACGAGAAAGTTCGAGGAATTTCTCAAATAGGTTCCAAGACATCACCTTCGATGTGCGCACCAGTGTCTTAACTTTCCCAACAAGGTCACTAGTTTTCGAAAAATTGATAATTACGTAGACGTCCCCTTCAGATTAGTGATTTCCTCATTCAGAACTTTAGAAAAATATAATACAATCGTGAAAATAATTTCAATTATTGGTATGGTACAACCTTACGAGAGCGCAGAAAGCATCTGCACACCGAAAACATCGCATCACCTAGGAATAATTGTCTCCATTAATGTTTTATTGTAACTAGTTGTATATATTGATTTTATATTTTTTTATTGTGGCGATCACTGTTGTGTTGAGAGCGTAACCGTGCTCAGAACTTCAGATGTAATTTTTCATTAAATATTCAGATATCATTTCATAAAAGTAATAAGCATATATTGTGGTCTTCATTTCATACATAATAAAAATCAAATACAGGAGAAAATAGGTTGAATAAATGTACATGACATGTATATAAAGGAGTTGTTGAATAAACATATTCTAATCTGCCGTTGCTTCACAGACAAACATATTGAAAGGACATTTGAGGCGCGATTTGAAGAAACATGATATTTGACTCAAAATATTTTATCTCAGATTGTTTTGTTACATTGGCAAGGATACTCCAATTTGCAAAAGCTACAAATTATTCGATGTGTTTTGTCACAAATTAAACGAAGGAATAAACCGATAACTGAGAAGCAATATTTGCAAACATTTACAGGGTGGTATTCATAAAGGCATATTGGTATCATGGTATATATATATATATATATATATCATATATCCCAACCCTTTCTTTTCCTTTTTTTCCTTTACTTTACTCCGCTTTATGAATACCACCCCAGATTTATTAAAAAAATTTAATACCAAGTAACCGAATTAAATGGATCACATTTATAACAAAATACTTGGAAGTTATAAGGGCACATGACCATGACCAAAATTGGCATTTAAATAAAACATCGTTTTTATTATAATATGGATAAACATACATTAAGCATATTTTTATTAATGAATTAGAAAAAAGTTCATAATTTGATGCATTGTACTTATCATGTTGTTTTAATTATATACATTAAAAGTTAGCGTTATGACTTACATTTAATCCACATGAATCAAAAATCCACAACAGTTAACAGAAGCACAATTTTATACATAAAAATATATTCTAAAATATTGAATGTATGACATTTTAGAAAAATTATCTTTTTTGCAAAAAGAAACGCGTTGTATTAATCATATTTTATCACATTATTATTTAAAATGAAAAATATTAACCAAGTTTTCTTTAAATTATTTAGAGATTAACTGTACCTTTTGATTGTGTGCATATTTTTATAAATTTAATTCAATGGTCTAAGATTTCATTTATTTTATTTTTGTTTTGTGGAGTCAAACAAAAATATTGTTGAAAAAACATGATTTTAACATATATAATATTAATCACACTATTTAATATTATTATCTATATTACATTAAAGAGAATTTTTAATGAAATATAGAGATTAAATCTTTTTAAATAGTATACAATGTAACTAATATACCAAGTAGTAATGCAGTAATGTATTCCCCACTGGTTCTTTTAATGAGAAGTTACAGACCGACATCCTATTTATTTATAATGCTTACGTAAAGAAAGATTTCTTCTTGTTGTTATACCCATGGTAAATTGTTCAGCCGTTGTAATATGCTTTTAAGCTTTTGCGAATTTACTAAAATGGCAGACATTATAGATCAAATTTGTTGATTATTTTTTCCTAGATTTGTTTTTGTGACTACATCATTTTACTTGTATTGTATGTTTATTTATTTATATACCATGTTAATAATCTTGAAATTTGATTTGAGATTTGAAATATTATTTTCATGCCTATTACTAGCCTAAGTATATATACAGTACTTATAATGTACACAATTTAAATATAAAATTAAATTGGAATTGTAAAATTTCTAAACGTTTACTATAAAAATATAATAGTTATTTAGTATTATACATTCTTTGAAAGGCATACATTGTTTAAATCTGAATATATTTAAACTTCTTATTTATTGAATTAGGCAAAGATCGATTCTTCTTATACATTTTCATTCAAATTTAGAAGTTTTAAAAATAATTAAAAGTTTATTTATATAACATCATAATATCATTAATGTAATGGTTAACATTTTTTAAAGACATCAGATATTGAAAAAGGGTAAAGTTAGACTAACTTAATATGTAATAATTTCCAAAACTATTTCTTATCTTACTTTATTTATCTATTATATCTATTTATAAAACATGTCTAAAAAGTATGAAAATCTATTGCAAAATTAACCGCCTGATTTAAGACATATTACCATGATAAAAACAAATATATTTTCTAAATAAAAGTTGTCAAAAAATATATTTTAACGATAAAATCTGTTTGTTACATGTTCATATATGTCATAGTCAAATTATTTTAATAAAAAAGGTGTTTGTTTAAAAGCATTTCTTTCTTTTAAATATTTGATGCGAATGAATAAAAAATTAATGAAAGCCCTTTATTCAATATTCTGTTTCAATTTTATAGAATTATACACTAATTAATTTTTTAATTAATTATACATGACCTTCCCGAAATCATTCTCATTGTCAAATATTATTATTTATAATAATTAATGTTTTATTGTGATATCTGCAAATCGAAGCTTTGATTTTTTTACATTTTTAAAAATTATATTCGCTTAACCCGTAACAAAAGTGCCGCAAAAGTGCCGCAAGTTTTTAATTGTAAATATTATTAGCTTAATTAAACTGGACACAACTAGATACAGACTAACTAATTATGTACCGAAAAACTGTTTCACGAATTTTTCAAAATAGGTAAGCGTATTTAAAATTCACTACAACCATGTCGTAACGTTATAGGTTTTGAAAATTATCTGAACCTTGAAAGATGAATTAACGTGTTGAGGCTTGTTAATATATTACTCTATTTTATCTCGGAAAATCGTGTTAAAATGCATGTTCATTACAATGGAATTTTTCTCTATTAATTAAACAATTGTATATGTACAATTTTGGAGTTTTCAAAGAATATACACATTAAGTTTTTTCTGAATTAAATGCATTTAATTACAATATGAAATTGATGTAAAATAGTAGAATAATAATGTTTCCTTACTTTGTTATACCATTTAAAAACTGTATTATAACTGACTTATTTTTTTTTAATTATCAAAGAAAATTTAGAATTTTCTTTTTTCATAATTTTTATAAACATTCCTGTTAAATAGGGCAATTTCAGTTAAATTCTGGACTTACATATATCTATAACCATTTTCAAATTAATAACTTTAACTCCTTTGCATTTAATTATTAAACAATTTACATAGTTTCCACTACTTTATTTCCCTTTGACCCAGTTTAATAGTATTCCATATTTTAGTATTCCATAATTTTTTTACAAAAACACATTTGCTTGTTCGACCAAATATTACATTGTAATGGGACAGTGTATAAGGAAAACTCTCTCTCTCTCTTTCTCTCGGTTTCTCTTAGCAATAAATGACGAAATAGAAGGACAGTCTAGTATCATCTTTGAGCACTATATCAACAAATGAACAACATCAGTTTTTATATTAACAAAAAAAGAGGGGGATATAGTCACACGGCAACAACTGCCTTTCACATGACATGGCAGGGAAAGTAACAATTAATAAGACGACCCAGCGTCATTTGTTAGCAAACAGACTTGCTGTTGATGAAATTTGATTAAATTCTACAACTGCTATTCTGTGCGAGAACAACATCAGAAGTGGGAGTAATATACTGTCTTCATGCTTCTATCTTTAATATTAGGCAGCAATGACTCGTTTTGACTGTAATTCAGTTTAGAATAAAGAGCAATTTTTATTTAATTTTGACGACGTCAAAACTATAGTCAAGATTTAATGTAAACGGGAGGGTCGCAGGTAAACATATCAAATTCTATAACTTATAATTTGAAATGATAGAAACTATTCGCAACTCTAATATCGTATTTATTTTTAACGCTTTTTCGTTATCATTTGTTTTTCATCTATAAATAAGTAAAACATGAACAAAAATTAATAAGACTAATAAAATATTTAAATCATATAACTACATTCGTTATACAAATGTTTGTTTCACTTTTTTTCGCTATACATATTTGATTCATTATATTCAGTTATATTTTTCATCATTATTTATTATTATATTTTTTATATATTATATTAATTTTATAAATAAAATTTATTAAATTAATTACCTATATTTAATATTATACTATATATTTTATTCTTTATAATATGTTTTATATATTATATATGTTACTTATATTTATTATTACTATCTTTAATCAATTATATTTTAGCTCAAAAGTTCTATCATTTTCATTCTACGCTGTAATGTATTATAATCATTTTATTATTTTATTTAATGCACGCACATTTTAGCTACAGTATTTATTGTCATAATGTTAAAAATATTGTTCATTTTACACATTTTCAAAACCAAACAGTTAACTTAATTAGCTCTTTTTAGTGTACTCTCACTGGTAATTTTTGTATTATTTATATTATCTGCGCTGTGGATTTTCATAAAATTATTCAAACATACAGAATTAAAGATATTTAGATCGTTATTATGTCAGTCAGTTATTTGTGCTTAGACATTGAACGGGCATTTTGATGTTTTCTCTTTTACTCTTTGAATACATTTTCTGTTAGAGCAAATATTGTCTTAGTTTAAATATTATGTTTACATAATTTATGCGTGTGATACATTAAATCATCCCTTGCTTCAATAATCCCGACTCCTACTTTTTATTTGTATTTCTTATCCCACCTTATCTATCCTATTTTATCTAGTGTTATCTTATCTTATTTTATCCAATCTTAAATATGTTGTCTTATCTTATCTTATAAGGTATTATACTTTCTACCTCATCCTATGTTATCATATATTTTCTTATCTTAATCTACAATACATTATCCTAAATTATCTTACACTATCATATTTTATTCCATCTTATAATATTTTATCTGATCTTATCTTATCTTATCTTATCCTATCTGTCTCATCCTATCCTATTTTATCCAATTCAATCTTATATTATATTATCCTATCTTATCTTATGTTATCCTATCTTATCTTATCTTATCTAATCTTATATTATATTTTCTTATCTTATATTATATTATATTATCCTATCTAATCTAATCTAATCTTATATTATACTATCTTATCTTATGTTATCCTATATTATCTTATCTTATCTAATCTTATATTATCCTTTCTTATCTAATATTGTATTATCCCATCCTATCTTATATTATCTTATCTTATCTTATACTTACTTATCTTATCTTATACTTACTTATCTTATATTATCCTTTCTTATCTTATATTATATTATATTATCCATTCCTATCCTATCCTATCCTATCCTATCCTATCCTATCCTATCTTATCTTATCTTATACTTACTTATCTTATATTATCCTATATTATCTTATAATATTCTATCTTATCTTATCTGATGCTATATTATCTTATCTTATCCTAGAAAACGAAGTAAACAAGCGTTACTTGCGGTTCGGAAAGAGAGCTGACTACCTGACAGCTGAACGACGAGCAAGTCCGACGATGAGTAAGCGATATCTCCGTTTCGGTAAGCGAACCTCTGAACTCACCTCGGAAGATCTGGAAAATCTTGAACAGAACTTGCGCGCAGCGGAAGACCAACTTGAGCTAAACAAGCGCTATCTTCGATTCGGTCGTCGTTGAAGAATCTCTTTAACGTCGTTGGAATTACTTGTTATTTGTTATCATATTATCGACAATTTTCTTTTGAAAGTATACAATGGTATGTCCTATCTGATTTTATTAAAAGTAAGATTTGTGGTACACAATTTATTAAACAACTTTAGTGAACGTAGCATTTTAAAAAGCACAAAAATCTGTTATTTGCGGTTATTGATTATTTGTGATTATTTGACTATTTTGTGATTATTGAAACATTTTATTATCTGATTTTGTTCCTGAAGTGATGTTGTTCCTGTTTAACTGGTTATGGGAGCAATTACTACCACGTCTATGTCTGCCAGATAAATATTACATGTCGGTTGTTGATATTAGAAAATAAAGTATATCGGTTTGAACTCCTGTGTCTTTATATTATTATTTATTAAAATTTAATTTAATTAAATTGTTAATTTTCTTACACTTTTTACTAACATGAATTTTATCTTAATAGTGAAATTCATTGTCAAAAACTAAAGTGGCAAATGAAAAAAAATATATAAAAATTATGTAAGTTAGTTATATATATGAATTTGCTTTTATAGTATACTGAGTTAATCATTTTCGTTTTTACGTTTAGAAAAATGAAGCGATAAGCGATGATGTTGTTACCCCCCATAGAACTCTTTTTCTGAGATTGTTGCAGCTACCCCTTCACCTCTAGTCCAGGTCATTATATCCTTTCACACATGTCACACATGTGGTATCAACGGTCAAACATTGATCCTCTTCCCTCGGTAAAAGTTTGAATAATTGTATTTCTAGAACATCTTGTCTGACTGTGTGTTCACGCGTCAGGTGGTTACCGATGTTATTATTCTTCCGGATGGTGGTTCTAACTTTTCTCTGATTTTTTTATTATTGCTTCTATCGGTGTTAATTATTGAGCTTAAAATTATTTGACTTCTTCCAAAACGGCTCATGCTGCTCCAATGTGTCCTGTTCTTGTCCACTATACGATTACTTTGCCTTTTTAGTGTTGAGCAATAGACTTGTATTGAACATTAGACTTGTGTTTGCGCGATGTATAGCATATGTATAATATATTGTCTATATCAGTTATAGCAATTATGTTACTATGTAAAAGGGTCACGTCGCCAACAAGCCATAAGTTGCTTATCCTTTTCCCACCTATCTTCACTGCTTTACATCTTTCAATCGCTATCTTATTCATAATTATTTCTGCATATTAGGTACCACGTAACTTTGTATATTATTATACTAAGTTAGTGATATTATGCACCCTTGTTTCACTCATGCGCGTGCCCAGGATATTTGTAAGGTGGGTTCCAAAATCGTTGAGGGACGCCTGACAAAAGGATATAAACTCGACCAAAACTTATTACTTAAAAATAATTACTAAAAGTTAATTACTTCACGTTAATAACTTATCCAACCAAGCGCGACGCGAAGCGTCATATTTTTATATATATCCACATAATTTAAAGCCTATTTACATTGAAATGTGCATTTATTCGCGCAGCGTCGCAGAAAAAGTTGAATAATTTCAGTTTAATCACTTTGCGATGCGTTCAATGTAAATAGCCTCAACTTTTTGCGGCATGTCACGTCGAGTCGCGTCGATCTTAGTGGGCGTAAGCCTTTAATACAGTAAATACATAATTTATATTGTAATTATTTACTATTTTATACGTGATATCTGAATTATAAATTAGATGCGCTTTTGTACCTTAGACCTCGCACTTTTTATAATAAGTTTTTGCTGTCGCCTTCACTATTATCCTGTAATAGAAATGATAATTGCGAAAATTTATACTAAGTCTAGAAAAAACTAAATTTTGCATTATAAAGTTTATTTTGTATAGAAATATTAGGTGGCATATACGCGAGACAGACATATACATCTTTTTAACGGTCATAAATAGTATACCCAAATAGGATGAATAATTATTCAAACTTTCAGTAAATTAATCTCGCTCATCTGTGTATTTAAATGTTATAAAGGTAATATACCTAACTACGTTTTTTAATATTTTTATATCTCAAAGTAGATATAGATTATTATTTCAGAGAAAAAAAGATACCTATTGCGGCTTTCATTTAACCTATATCAGGTTTTTTAATTAATTCCCTTTTTAGCCTTTGAAGGTGCGCTGGTGAGGAGGGGAGGGGGGTTCCGGAACCCCAGGAACCCCCCTGCCTCCTGGGCACGCAGCTGTCAACACTCGGTCTATTTTAAACATTTCCATGTTGTCGCAGCTTATCTGGACTATTGCCTCTTAGTCTTCATAATAGTCGTTTTAACAATTCCACAAAGAACTCCACTGTTCTTCGTGATAATCTGCAATTGTTGGTAACTAGCACAGTAATATTTAACTTACAGATGAAAAAATATTAAATAAACTATAGTTTCCTTGCAGCTAAATTCAGATGAATAAAAAATATTTTATATTATTTTAATGTTTGCCAAACTTCAGGAACGCTGTTCCCACTTTGTTGTGTGTTGTTAGACCTCCATGTGACCTCTATACGCATTAGATGGGACAGCGTTCCATTTATATATTGATTATAAATATTAGAAGTGCCACTAAATATATAAAAATGGGAATGCTTTAGTTTTGAAAACCAATTCGTAATTTTTTTTATTTTGAATTCGTCTTTTAAAATAGTTTGACATAATTTGAATATAAATGTATATGTGGCATTATGGGTGTATATATTACGACTATTTAAAAAAAATTATAGTATGATTTAGTAAATTGGGTAAACAAATTTATTATAAATAATTATAATTGTGCATTTTCAATTAGTTTTTCTGCACGTTATTCCGATTGAACAATCAATGGCAAGACATTCTTTCTTCAAAACATTATATTTAAATTTCAAAAAGGTCGTAAATAATTATGAAAAAACAGTAATAATTAATATTTTTGAAAAAGTCGTAAATAATGAAGCTATAACTGGAACCTTTAGTTGATTAATGGCCCATGTAAAGGAATAACTTTGGACACTTTTCCATGATCTATAATCATTCCTCCTGGTATACTAGAAAAATTCAACAGGCTTGTCGTGATTGACTCGCTGAATGTAACAATATATATATGCAACTATTTCATATATTATAAATTTGAAAATCCACAATAATTAAAAGTAGTTATTTGATTTCTATCAAAATCAAATAACTTATATTATATTGTTGTTGATTTTCTAAATATATATTTTTAAATAAGACAATATTAAATTTCTTTTTGAATTTTTTTATTTGCCAATATTCGAAACATATTATCGTTGTATATTTGTAGTAGCTTTGAAAATAATATTTGAAATATTTAAAAAATCATCATTGCAACGACAATAATTATACTCTGATTATTATAATTATGTTTGAATTCTATATTTAGTAACGTTATAAATTGTGTTACATGTTTTATAGAGATGGTGTGATTTCAGATGATTATTTTAGCCCTAAAGATATTTGTGTTTGCTCTATTTATAATGCTGTTTTTCTCTAAATAGTTGAAAACAATAATTCATCAATTATAATCAATTATGGTCCAGAGAAGGGAGCAGCTATATTTATAATAATAATCTATAAATATCACTCGTTTATATACTTGTCTGTCACTTTCGGTGTAATGATCAAAATTAGTAATTTGGACTCAGCTGTTAGATCATTGTTGTTAATAAAAATAGTTTGCGATTTACTACAAGGATGCTATCAGCTACAGGATTTGATACCAATAGTACTTAGCTTTTTTTAACTTCATTTTATTGAATATGATAAAAAAAAAACACTCTATTGTTTATATGTTTTTATATATATATATATATAATATTATATATTGTTAATAATGGTTGATTATTAAAACTGAAAAAGTTATATATTTTATTATTTATATTAGAGATTTTACTATCCCAGATCGCCAATACTCTTGTAAGCCACTATTTTACCGAATTATTAATTGAGATTAATTTCTGATTCATTCCTATTCAAATTCTTGCACTAACTCTCAATCTTGGAAGTTTTGTATTTCTTAATCTATATATTCTTTAAGTTTCACAATTTTTTATCAGAAAATATGTACTAAAATTGTTTTTTGGATAACTTATAAAGGATTTTAATTTATTTGTAAAAAAATCAAATGTAAACTTTGTCAAAACTTAAATCGTAGATATATATAGAGCTGGATATGCATATGGTTGATGAATTTAAGTGTTTTATGGAAGTTAGTTTTCATTATAAATTAAAGGTATAGTAACTAAAATTCTCTCCAGTAATTGTTTTAATAAACAAAACTTATAGCTAGCTTTTATGCAATTTCGGAGAGTTTATTACTAGCGGACGGTTAACCCTCCTTAGATCCTCTGATGTTTTTGATACTATATACTGTCATTTTTCCTTTGTAATAAATAACTATTGGGTTCATTTACTATATATTTAATTGTAAACATGTAAAATACAAAATAATATAACTCTCATAGCTTATTTGATGGAATTAACAAAAGCAAAAATCCAAATTACTTATTATAAAAGAAGATAGCTCGTTACTTAAATAACGATATTTTGTATTTTTATCTTTGTTGTGAATGATGTATATGTAATAAATAGGAAGTATTATGAATATCATTAACAGTACAATTCCTGGAAAATGTTATAGACTTCACAAAATTCTGATTTAATATCAAACAAGGAAATCTAGTCAATACATGATCATTGTTCAAAATGAAGTAGAACATATTAACATTTTCAAAAACATCCTTTTAAACGACATAAATTTTCTATTAGCATAATTTTTTGTATATAGGAGGACCTATAGCCCTAAATATCACAGGTACTTTTTAAAATAATATACCGATGTTAATGTGGAGCAATTTTGAAAATGTCAGGCTTTAAATGTATCTCTATCGGAAAAAATTCACAAATATAAATTTCTCACACTTTTATTTTTTTTAATAAACTTAACCACTTAGGCTTATATAATGTGCAGAATTCCTACAAGAGTTAGTAAATTAGATAATGTTATTAGCATAACTTAAATGTTTCATATATCAATTATGTGTAGCCTATATACATATCACTATTACAAATAAATAAACTAAATGGAATATTTCTATACTAAATATGGATTATAATAAAATCTACTTTTGAATAATAGGTATGCATATATACAGCATTATTTCTTTTCAAGAATTTATTTCACTGTGAAAAGATTATTAAAACACAAATACTGTTGAAATATTGTCACACAAAATAGATTAGAAATGTAATATCCATTTATTATATACCAGTGGGTATTTCATTTTCTTCAAGCAGATAGAATGTTGTCTCAACTATAGTAAACAATTACAACAAATTCACAATAACATTTATAGTTAACCTAATTTAGTTTTTTGTGCGTTGCAAACTTGTTTATGATAACAAAAATATTTAATAATTTAAATTTATACACAATACATACATTTAAATATATATACGATACCATATATACATTTAAATATTTGTTGTTAAAGTTACTATAGTTACTATATTATAATAACAAAAGTGTTAAATAATAAAATAAATTTCTTTTGTTCTACTGATTTTTGAAAGACAAATAACAATTTTTAATTTACATCATAATAAGTATATTTTCCTGTTTTATCTTAAGGATTTCATAATAAACGACAGAATCACAAATAAAGAAGACATTAATCAATAGACAAAAGGGTCAATAAAACATACATGCAGACTTAAAATACAGTAATATCAAAATGTATCACCGAAATTGGAAATATTTGTCTATTCGGTCAAAGAAAATAATAATACATGATAATAAATAAAGTTGAAAAGAATAATATATATATTATCTTTGTCATAGTTGTAAAAGTGAGTTACTATATAGAATCACGGTTTAATACGGTTTTATTTAATACGGTTTAATTACGGTTTTAATAATCTTAAAAAAAAAATTTTTTGAAATATATTTTTAATAAAATGTTATTAAAAAATATATATAAATATGTTTAATATTAGTTTTAAATTTTAATTATCCATGTTATAAGACTTAATTATATATCGTAAATTACTTTTATAAAACTTTTACAAAGACATAAAAATATTGAAAATTCATATCACAAAATTATCTTTTTTTAATTTAATAATATTAAATATTATAATATATCTAATAGTATCACAAAAATTATGAAGGAAAATTGTTCTCTCAGTTATAAAGACAATGATACAAAATGTAATGCTTCAATTTTGTTATTTATATTTTTTACAGATGTCGTCTTACAAATATTACACACCTATAAATAGGAATATCTATAACAATTTGGCATTTGTCGGTATATATTTCCCATCAAAAATTATAATCTGTAAAATAACCAGCATTTTAGATCTGAATATTTTTCCTATGTTAAATCCAATTTAGAAAAAACAGTAGTTAAATTGTGTTAAAAAACGTAATTTATAATAACAATTATTTAGTAAGTACCAAATTATATACTTTAACAATACGTTTGGGTGCCATTGATTGGGTTATTGCTAAATGCAAATATTGTTTATTTTTGCTATTTTTATATGATTTTTTTATAAGATGAAAGAACAACGTTTTATTTTGGAAATATATTTCCATGTTATTGTATTGAATTGGATTTTATATTAACGTTTTTAATTATTTCAATCTAGTTATATTTAAATAAGTACATATATATTTGTGCATTCAATATTTCACATTAGCCAAAATAATTTATGAATCAGTTGTGCGTCAAATATCTCAACATAAACAGGAGAGTTATAGACTCATAAAATAAAAATTGAATCAACCCTTTAAGCCAAATGTTTCTTTCAAATCTCAAAACTGAAACAGTCAACCTCAAAACATCGACTACGGAATATAAAGTTCACAAGTAACTTTATAAAATAAAAAACCAAAGTCTACAAGTAGCTAGCCTCCTAGATTGTATATTCAATGAAAACAAAAAATGAACTAATCCTTAATATCACTTCGATCTTCAACTACAGTGAGGAAACCAACATGTTTCAAATAGGCAACCATCACACCAATGCCGAAATCAAACGATTCCAAGATTTCACACTTCCGACCTACATTTATTGCTCGTCAGCACCACGTCAAAAGTATATCCTGAATAAATGCTTTGTGTCAGTTTTCGTCCCGAACATAAAAAGGACAAATTCGTCTTTCATTCCAAAAATTGGTGCAGTCACAACATCCGAGTTCAAATAAACATCTATCTTTCACCACATAGATCATGATAGTAACATAAGGACTTTTTTGATAAACTTTTTTTAAATCTGTCGACACATTAACCTTTTAAACAGAATACTGTTTCAAACCCCGTAGTGAAGTTGGGTGCAAGCTATTTACCACTTAGACATTTTACTTCTTTCAGGACCGCTATCAACGAGTCCCGGAATAGTAATGGACTATATCTGATTGGATATTCACAACTGGTTTTCTGTTTGTACCTCTCTGTTTCGCCTGGGTCACAGACATACTTGAACTACTACACAGCGGCATCAAAATAACTAAGTATGCGGATGACGTAACACATAATCACACCACCCGCACCAACGAAGACGACAAAATCCAAGAATAGTTTACCCATCTACTGAATGGGTCATCTGAAAACAGTCTGGAGTCTAGACATCAATATGTCTAAAACCAAAGAAGTGGTGATAACACAAAAAAAAACTTTAGCACCAATTCAAGAAACCATCACAACAATCAAGCAAGTCAAAAACCCAAAACTCTTAGGAAATCTCAATAGCCAACTACCTTTGCTTAAATTTTCAAGTCGACACTGCCGTCACAAAAGCGTAAAGAAGACTCTTCTATATCAAAATCCTCCAAATTGTTAAAATCAACAAAATCAAACTTTGGATTGTCTATACACACTCATATATGTTTAATTTTGACTTACTCTTTTCCAGCATTTTGATATGTTTCGCAGTTCAATTTCAACAGCTTGGTTAAAGTTGATAGGAGAACTGCAATGTTAACCTCGATAATTTCGCCCAGAACCTTTTGCAAAATGATGACAAACAAAACAAGATGGTCAGAGAAGACCACATGTTACACCCTCTCCTCCTAACTCTAGGCAGAACCGGCTACTCTCTCCCGCCAGCTCAACTCCCGCATCCATTCAGCAAAACTTCAAGATTGAAAAATTCAATTGTTTGGTCCATTTAATGCTCAATTTTAAACTGTAACTGGCTTTTTCTACGAAATATTTGCTACTTTCATTCCTTTATATTATACTTATCATGCTTCTCTTTGTTTAATATATATCCCCGATATTTTTGTATCATGAATAAAGCAATTATAATTAATTTATTATTATTATTTTGTCACCTACAGATTACCCTAATTGACCATAAATATTAGTAAAAAAAACTATTTGCATAGTTATTATTATTACTAATGCATTAAAACAAGACATATGTATATAGGCCTACTTTAAATTGTTTTAGTTATATAGTCAAATTGTTTACATGTCAGTAACTCAGTTTGTAGTTGTCAAAGACTATTAAATTTACAAAATGTTACAATGTAAAAAATCGATATCCTATCCTTATTATTAAAAATGAAGTAATTAATTGTAGAAAAAATATATAAGTTGTGGGAATTCATTCATGTATAGATTCTTGTACGATTCAACAAATTCAAAAATAAGTAACAAAAGTTTATCGCCATTGTACATAGGCTGTGACGAAAATTTATGTTATTGAAACAAAATAATAATAAATTAGTATACATGTATAATCAAAGTTATGTCAATAACTTAACTGTACTTATTTTTCATAGCAACCTCCAGCTTTAATTATGCTCATCATTTTGCCAGGATTTATGTCAATAGCTATTTTTGTTTTACATAACAACAACGGAGTGAACCTTCAGCTATATATATAATGATGCGTGTAATTTTTTCCATATCATGTAGAGTAGCGTCTTGTACATATTCGAGCCGCTGGAAATTTCAGCAGTAGGCCCTACCTTGCTTCATCCAAACAGTGTTTTTAAGAAAATAATATTTGTAATTTATATGTAATTATTTCTCAATCATTTTCCGTCTTAAACTCTCAATGTTGTCCTTTAATTAATCAAATAAACTATATAGTTAAATAACAACCCACAACTTAACCTACAAAACTGCTTTAAATAATGCCCATAGCATCCTTCTAATAAGTCTAGAATTAAAATATTTCTAATTAATTGAATGTGCGATGCAACTACTACATTAACCGATAATAGTTGGTGTGGCTAATCATTTGTTTAATTCGACTTTTAACGCTTATTAGTTTTGGTATATAATGTAGATGATCTTTATTAAAATGTGCTGTTTTTTTGAAAACATACATAAATTATTCCCAATTTTGGAAATCAACATATTTTTCCAGTTTATTTAAATCGGTCAACCTATAGTGCTTGAATAAAGTCCATGGTTCCTGTACATATATATTACACAGTGGCCAGCGGCAGAAAATGATTGACAAATAACTATAATATATGATTAATTTTCATGAATAATGCTACGTTGTATAATAAAAAGATTGCGTAGTGTTTAATCAATAATAACGTCAATAATAAATCAATAAGTTACGTATACCTGTGTATGATATACCATAGCATTATTAGAATTCCCAAAGGAGAATCAGAATTTTCCCGAAGCGAATCGAGGGAAAATTCTTTCTCCTGAGGGAATTCTGATAATGCTATGGTATATTATTATAT
>JAUZND010071158.1:0-17016 GCA_034780555.1 Coelogynopora nodosa
AATTGTAAGCGACACCAATTGTTTAGAAACATTTAACTCTCTACACACTTCAACTTGCTTGAATCCAGAATTAAAAAACGCTCAATTATCTGTGCTTTTTTACAGATATTAGTTTCCATTAATTATAAAGAAAAGACAGATAATGGTTCACAATAAGGTGAAAATAACAAATAAATGACTTTATTCTTATTACTATATAATTATATTATTTGTTTAAATAGGTTTTTAACTTTTAATTGTTTTTAAGTTTTTAGTTGCGCATCAAATATAATAAAAATATACTAACACAAATCGCAATCAAAACGCTAATAAAAAACGCTAACATACAGATGACAATATATTAATCACAATAGAAGATATTGTTTGTTAATCTGACATATAGTTATAAGTTTTCTAAATTAAAAGTTCACCAAATTATATCGGCTATATTCGAACACTTAATATTTTCATTATTTTATTTCTAAAAAGTATATATATTTTGATATGATTACATGAGATATATTTATTATAGAAACCATTATTATACTAAACTTTTTAATCAAGGAAAAATGTAGCAAACATGATATATTTGTATTAAATATATAGGTATGCGGTTAATATGTATATTAAATATTTCACATTAATTTATATTATTTACTAAGATTTTGGAAAAACTCACTAGAAACATATATTTTTTGGGTATATAAATTTCTTCATCACTTATTTAAAATGATAGATATAATAATGTACAGAACTCTATAATGAGTAGGCCTATGTTATATTCAATATGAATTGATTTTGAGGCCCGCTGAATTTAGTAATAGGCCTATAATTCTTTGTTTACCTTTAAAATTATGTGAACTGATATCTATTAAAAGATTAATTAGGTTAAGAATGATTAATTATAAGTTAGTCATTTTGATTTTGATTTGACCAGCTTTATAACAAATATGGATTTCAATTAAAAATAAATGTTCAGTTAATTTTTTTGTTTTGACAGTTTACTGTCAGTTTATAATTTCTTAAGATGTACAAATTTCAACTTTATCTACTTTAGAGTTACCTTTTAGTTGTAACCTTAAAAATCTTTAAAATAATTTGTCTTGAAAATAAAAACTGAGAAAATTGTCAAATTAAAAAAACGCTTGAACCACGGTGTGTTATTAATAATCACACCGTGAGGGCAAACGTGTGACAACGCATACCGAGTGTTTTTGGACTTATATATTTAAACAATTCATTGCAACACATGGGTTTTTCGTTCGGTGTCATGACTTGTATGTATTTATTTTTCATACTGACTTTGTCGAACTCTATTTATTTAGAAAACTATAACTTGTATTATTTTATTTCGTAGCTATGGCTTAAATTTATTTATTTATTAACACTGTTTAATGTTTGATTAAGTTTAATATTATTCCTAGAATTATACTTGTTAAAATTTCATGTTTTTCCGCTAAGCATATAAATCAAACTGTAACACAAGTTATGTACATAATTGGTGAATTTACATTTACTTATGTAAATCACAATTATTACTCACCCCCATCATCTACATAACCAATGTGTGCAAGTACAGCACACCGTGCAATTGGGGACCAATAGGAACGTATTCCGAGGACGTTGCGCGAATATATGTGGTTACTTGGGAAGCGTGACGTGCCAGAAGAATGATAAAATATAAAGAATTTTTTTTATTTAATTTAATAAATTAGCAATTCAAATAAATATGCAAAATAGTCACAATACCCAATCAACATATTTAATATTGTACATAAATGTGCAGAAAAATAATCGGAAAAAAAATTCAGTAAATATTTTAAAATTGTATTCTAAAGTTACAACATTATTCAAAAGAAAAAACAACACAAAAATTAATTCATTATATGTATACTGTCATTATTTCTAAATTTAAAATAAATAATATTTATCGACATGCTGTAACACAAATGTAATAAATAAAAATGTAATAAAAATGAAAATTATTTTTAAAACATTAAATCTATTTTTATACTGCTACCATATATTTCACGACACTTTTATTTAAATTTAGTATCTTAAATATATATTGTATAATTATATAAATCAAAATATTATATAATTCTGCTAAAATAATAATATATAATTATATTCCAAAATTAATGCGTTCCACATTAATACATAACTAAATTTGGCATAACTATTGTATATGTACCTATTGTTTTATAGTATATTATGTAACATGTTGTATATATATATATAATTTATTAAAATGCGATCGTTGCAATTACTGGGTATATAAATGTTTAATGTTATAAATATATGATATATCTATATAATAGTGTCAGTTATTTCTTCCAATCTAAAAAACGTTATCATATGAATATCGGCGTCATAGCATGTATCATTTATTTTATTAAAAAAAATTCTTTTGAATTATTTCCGCATTACTCTATTAATCTACATGTCATACTAATGTTAAAAATAAAAGTTTTCCTATAATTTATAGTTATTCTAATTCTGCATATTTTAAGAAAATTTAGTAATAAATGAAACAGTTTTTTTTAATTACAAACAACATTTTATGATATTTGCCTAAATTAAGAAAAATGATGGCATCTTTTCGTCCTGATTCTACAAACCTTTCCGGCTTTAAACGTGACGTCATTTTAAGACTGCCACATGTGGCACTCCTTATGCCCATATAACAAACCTGCATATAGGCTCTTTATAAATGCTGTATACGTATTGTAAATCTTTATTTAATAGCATTGTAGATATATCATATAACGAAGTGGTTAAAATTAGTTATTTAAAGTTATCGTACAAGTTATTGCCCCAATTAAAACGAATAGGTAGTAACAAAATTATATGACGTAAAATATTTAAAAAATTATTTTAATTATCTTATTTTGAGTGCACCCGCCAAATCGGTATATTTAAAATAATTTAACTTATTGGTTCAACGTAAACAGTCTTTAGGGATGTAATATGGGTTTTTAATCTTCTCAAAATATAGGTCAGCTCTAACTAATCTTTTATGAAAAATTTCAAACACCTTTACTATTATTTAAATAATAAATACAATTAACAACAAAAATCATTTATATATCTTCAAGCAATTGTGGTATCATTGTTGTCTTGAAATCCCGTCTTTAATTATTAGTTATGTATATTGACGGTCCCATATTGACTGATTGTCGTTTCGACTATATGTTCACTATATATTCACTATAGTGAAATCATGTCAAATGTGAGGAAAGATACTTCTTCTTTCTCAGAAAAGGCTTATAATTTCCTTGGATTCAACAAAAAGTTAGTTTAATGCAACTGTTGAGTTATTATTGTACCCATTATCATATTTATGCAGAATGCGATTTGTTTATAATATATATATTATTCATGCAAGCCAACTGCCAATATATGTTTTGTCCTGAGACCAAGAACTCATGGATCCCAGCACAAAACATATTGTGGTCAGTAATAATGATTCCATGACATCTATCTTTAAGTTTTAGAAAGTTTAAATGTTGTGTTAAAATTAAAATAGTGCCAGGGGCAGAGTAATATTAATTGTTTGTAACAGGACAACTTGGCCCAAGCCCCAAGAGGTTGTTTGTATTTTATGAAATAATTGGAATAAACACAACTATAGCTGCTACTTTTTTATTTATGCAATTTTTAATATAACCTGAATTCAGGTTATTTAACTAATTAGTTGACTATAACTGCAATAATATTAATATTAATAAGTATAATTTTCTAAAGAATATCTGTGTGCAAAAATATAGCCATAAATATAGCTTTAAACTAGCAGTGTTCCTACTGGTGCCCGAAAATCAAAAAGTATGCCTGAATGCCCAAATTCTGAGGGTAATGCCTGAATTTGATGGTTCTGAATGCCCTAAAATATTTTGTTATATTTTTTAAATAGGACCAAGCATCTTCTATAAGATCTAGTCCCCAGTGACCAAGCAAAGTCATGGACAAAGTAATAAAGCAATATGCTTCTAATATCGTATTTGAAGAGGCATCCTCAAAATAATTATAATATTCCATTTTATACCAACTTCATATTCTTTATTTAATTTATTGGCATTCTCTCCAAATTATGAACTTCCATTTTGTACCAACTTCATATTCTTTATTTAATTTGTTGGCATTCTCTCCAAATTATGAACTTCCATGTTATACCAACTTTATATTCTTTATTTATTTTGTTAAAATTCTCTCCAAATTATGAACTTCCATTTTATAACAAATTTATATTGATTTTATGTAATTCGAATGCATTCTCTACATATGTACATAATTCAAATGTTTTGTTTTTTTATATATAAACTAGTATTACCTACCGATAATATGTATAGTGTATCAATCATTGTATAACTTCATTAAATCTTTTTCTTACATATTTATGTATTTTACTTGTATTTAAAATATATAATAATATACTAAATTCATCATTCTATATGTATTATGCTTTTTTAATGTCAGTAAAATATAATATAGGGCTATTTAATTGCCCTAATAAGTGTTAAGATGGTAAGTTTAATTTTTTTTTTAAATGCCCAAGTTTTTTCAAAAAGCCTAAATTCTGGCATTTTAGCCAGTAGAAACACTGAACTAGAGAAATCATATTTTCATATATATTTCATGAAAACTAGCCAGAAATAAAAAAAAAACTAGCTGGAATAAACACTGAACTAGTGGTAACTTTTATTTATTTATAAAGGTATATTCTTTAGGACTAGGTTATTATAATTTATGTAGTATACTATATACATTATAATGACCTATAATTATATATAGTATATATATATAAACCTAGTATATATATACTTATATTATTGCAGTTGGTTCAGTATTTTTCCAGTTAGTTTGTCATTTCTGACTAGTTTAGGAAATACAAATAATCCCCCAGGACAACTCTGCCAAAGATGACCCAGGTATTACATATTATTTTTCAATATCTATTATGTATTTAATCATCCAGATAGTCCACTGTCACTATCACCCATTTTATTTAGCATATTTTGTTAAACTCTAATCCCTAAATAAAAATTTAATAGGATTAAGCCTAATAGTTAAAAATTACACACTTTTATAAATTAGGCTTTAGACCCCTCTTTGACACTTGTGTCAACTTGTTATACCATAGAACCAAATATATAAAGTAGTTTATGAAGTATGCCCACTTCACTAATGACTCTTATATTTTTCATACCAAACAAACCCATTAAGGGTTAAGGTGTAATTCTAGCTATTTTCAAAAAGAGTACAAGAATAAGATGGATATTTATTCTGAAAAAATTTAATTTATAATTAAGATTACACAAAATCATTAAGGTATTACAAATTAATTATCATAAAAAATTCTATCACTACCTACTAGAATTCTAGGTAAATTATATAATTCAAGGTGTAAATCTTAAGTATAATTACTAATCATACATAAATAACAAGTTCAATGATTCAATTCTTCTGGGATACAGTTTTAGAAATATGTCAACCACTTTGTCATAATTCACATGATAGCCATGTAATGAATGTTCATGACAGCTAAAGGGCTCAATCTCATTGATGACATCAAAGTTTGCAGCCAGGTCCACAGCCTTTTCAGAGTCAAGAATGATTGTTTTGCATTCATTGCTTGCCACATTAAATGTAGCAGCAATTTTCTGAGAGTCAAGAATGATCATTCACATTCATTGCTCATTGCATGAAGAGTAGCAACAATTTTCCACAAATTTTTTTTTACCAGAAATGACAGTTCATATGTTATCAATAGTGTTTTAGTAATTGACTTCAACCAATCTTCTTTAGATGTTTGGGACCATCTTTGCTTCCAACAATTCAGTTCTAATTCAAGAACATCAGGATTCAGAACATCATCCTTGTAAAAAGCAATGGCATCATCACAAATGTTGACATCATTGCAATACAGGCTAGGAACTAATAATAAAAAGTTGTGTTGCTTTTTTGCTAAGTTCACTAAACCTCACCTCCATCTCTGCAATAATGGTATCCAATAAATGAATGGCAACAGAGTGACAATAATACTCCTCTGGACAAGTGAATGGTACATTATTGCAATGAATTTGGTGCTTGGCCTGTCATGGTATTTATCGTTCGACATCAACCTATTGGGCAAGCTGTTCAGTTTGCTGATAAACTCTGGTAAATTCAGTTTTGATATTCATTTGTACAAATGTCAGGTCATTAATGACTTCTGTACTTTCTTTATGTGCTTTCATTATATTGAGGGCAGTACCTTGAAGTCTCATGGTTCTAGCATGGAATGGGTGAAGCAAAGTATACAGAGATACAAGGCCAATAATGAATGAAAAATCTCAGATCCCTTTTAGAATTTATGTAGATTTGGATGAGTTCCATTAATCACTTCAATAGATTCAACAATGTAAGCAAATGCCATGTAAAAGTGCTCATATGCAACATCTCTTTCAGACCATCTTGTCTTGCAGAGTCCAATCAGAACCTTTTGTCTCCCACTGATGTGGCTATTTTGTTAGCACATGTGTTCCAACAATCTCTCTCTTTTTAGGGAATCCAAAAAGCCATGCAGAAATTGAGAAGCATTCACAGAATTTAATGCAAACAATGTACATACATTACCAATAACTCTGTCTCTGTTTAGGTTATTTACAAGTTAAATTTAAAATCATTGTTGAAATTGATGATCCTACAGTACCTAAATTTAATACCGATTACTAAACTCCTGACAAAAAAAATTCAGACAAATTTATTTTTCTGTATAATTTTCAATTTTCTGACATCCTTTTAAATTTTCTGACAAATGAAGCAACAAATTAAATAATTATAACAAAGTTTTCTTGAATGGGTGGTTCAGCTTCTGCTGCTAAAACCTCCCTGGAATCATGCATGGGTTTTTAACTCTTATCTAGCACAGCTGTTAGCCAGAAATAATAGAGTCCAAGGGTATTCTCGAACATGTTCCAGGACAACACTTTTGGCATATGCAAACCAGCATCTACACTACTCCGTCATTCCCATTTTAATATGCAGAAGAACAACCTATAACATTACACCTATAATGAAAATACAA
Source organism: Coelogynopora nodosa (assembly GCA_034780555.1). NCBI lineage: Eukaryota > Metazoa > Platyhelminthes > Proseriata > Coelogynoporidae > Coelogynopora > Coelogynopora nodosa. The sequence continues at coordinate 7,046 of JAUZND010071158.1, forward strand.
TTATGGATGAATAACAAAGCAATACACAGCTGATAGAGACCTCCCCAAATGATTTTCATCAATGCAGTGATTATTTGTGAGAATGTCCAACATAAACACCTTGTTACTGATTGACCTGACAAACTTTATAATTGTAGGAAACACAATCCATTCCTCATTGAAATTCTTCATTCCTGGTCAATCAAGTATGTCTGTCTTGCCCTTATCTTGTTCTGTAGATTGTGTGGCAAGGATAAGAAATTTAATTCATTTCTATTTCATGCAAGTATTATATTAAAATATTTGTTGATATTTAGAGAAAAAAAAGTTTTTTGTTTTGTTATATACATTATTGGATTAATATTAATTTCAACTATATAATTCTAATAGTGTTAGTTGCAGACAATAATATGTTTAATGACAAACATTGTTTCAGATTTTTTAATGGTAAAATTAGAATAACAAAGTTTTATACATCATGCAATTTGTATATGAATGTAGAAATAAAAAAGTAATTTAATATATCATAGCATATTACTTGATTCATAAGTAATAAAAAAACAGATATTGTTTGCAGAGATAACAAAACTTATAGTTACAGAAACAAAATGAAAGTATGCAGTCTTTTCATAATTATAACATGGTTTGTTATTTACCCTTTGTCTGTGGACATACTATATTGGATTCTCTCCATGCCAAAACAGGCTTCTTATAATCCAATTAAGCTGAACTTTGGAATACAGATACCTTCTAATCACTTGTTGAGCCATTTTTCTTTTCAAACAATATATTATAATTTTATCACCTGATTACATCATAAGCTCCAGTTTAGGAAAACAGTGGAAAATACCAATATGTTCTACCAACGGACTTGATTCTTTTTGCATCTGATTCCAGATCATTAGATCTATAATAGTTTGCTATATTTATATTAATTGATTGAAAAAAGAACACTCTGTGTAACATATACTACTTGCATAAATAAACTAAGTATTGTAAATGCTTTTTAAATATTTTTTAAATTGCTGATTATTTTAATTATTAATTTTGAAATTTTTAGCTGCTAATATTATCAGCATATAAGAAAACCCATGGGGGGTATGAAATTGTTCTATAACAGGCCAATTTTCTCTGGTATGTTACAATATTTTATATTCTATTTATTGTGTTTTTTTAGTCAGAGAAAGTATTTTACCTGCTCAATATAAAAATCAGGTTCATACATCGTTTAATCAAAACAATCTTTTTTAAAAACAAAATTTGTATACCACTCCTTCCATGGATGAAGTGTTTGTTAATAGGGAACAAAATTGAATTCAGCAGAAATACATCTCCAAGGTTCATTGATTTTTTTGATTTTGGATGAAGCATTTTTCATTATAAATTGGTACTACAATATTGTCTGTTCAACCAAATGCCTGCTCCTGTTGAAGTAATATCTTATTAACTGTTCATGTCAACTTCCACTATGGAACACTGTTTCTTTAAAAATATTGAGAAATGTATAAATCCCAATAATGTTGAATTGGTTGATATTGAATGACAAAACGCTACCAAGATAAAAAGTGGCCTCCAATGGATTTAAAATCAGCATATCAAATTACATATGTATCCACCAAAAAATTAAAATATATCCCAGACAATGTTCAATAAATTTTGGTCCCTTTATGCTCTGATTACTATGTATCCTTATCATGTGGATAATAATTTTAAAAAATTACATATAGTCAATTTTTTCCTTTTATATTTCAAAATATACTCACCTTTTTTTGTTGTGGAAACATGCATATCCTGAATTTATCAGTCAAGTTCTGTGTAATAGCATTTCCATGGGTATTCCACCTTTATTTTTGCAAATTGTTCCTGTGAAGGTAAATTTTCTTCTTAGAAGAGCTCTTGCCAAGGTAAAGAAATTTTCTGTAGTAAATGCAGCCCTGAACCTGTCACGTGGTCTGTATGTTTAAAAGAGAGATAGTTAGACACTGTATGTACTTATATACCTATAAGTATAAAGTAGAGCATGTACCTATAATTATGTTTGTATTCTATAACTACATGAACTTGTAATCGGAATTTTATTGAAAAGTGTAGTAATCAACATGGTAGTAATACTTTCCAATATTGGGATAGAAAACTACCCTATTCCCATTAACATATATATGAAATGATAATTTCACTTTTATACAAATATTTACACTTGTCAGAAAATTTTAACCAATTTCACTAAGTAATTCTATTATTTTACCAAGTATGTGGAACGTCTATGGTCGTAAAAAATGATTGTTTCGAGATAGTATGAATAAAAATGATCTTAATTAGTGATTTACATATAATATTATTTCACAAAGCATTTATTATATACAATACAACATATTGGAAATGTTTGTGATAAGAACAAAATAGAAAGCAATCAAAGGTTAAGAATTTTAAAAATATCGATTTTACACATCGTCTTTAAATAACAATCATTTACTCTAACTTAATACATTTTACCAGATGCTTGATTTGTCACTATAAACAAATTCTGAGAAGCATGTATTGAACTTTCATACACACACTAGCATTGCAAAAATATCCAGCACTCATTTGGCATGAATAAACAAAAAATGAAACCGGTGGACATAGATACTTAAATAAATGGCTTGGAAATTGAAACAACAATAATTTATTCAAATACTGAAAATAGATACCATAATGACCATTTAAATTTTTTAGTAATTTATATGTAGTTATATATATAAATGGAAGCCTCATTGATACTGATTTGTTTCTGTTCATATTTCTTTATAGTACTATTGGAATAATGACTTGTGTATCATATTACTGCTTAGTATAATGTACAAGCCAAATAACAGTGTCCAAATCAAGTTTCTAATATCTAAAAATCATTTAAAATTAATGTCTTTAAATTTAGTTTTTATGTTCAACATTCATTATTTTTTATTGTGTTTAAGTTTGGGTATATGTTAAAGTATTGTTAAAGCTGCTCAGGATCCAAAGTCCCGAACCATTGTATAGTTATGTCTTCCCTTTTTATAATTATAAATTTTATTGGTTAATTATGTGTTCTTATTTAAGATCTAGTTTGTTCCCAGTTATCTATTTTCTTCTCACAGATTTGACTTGACATCTTATTATGAACTTAAAAAATAGGGGAAAATAGTTGAAACAACAAGGAATCTTTTGTACATGGTCATACGTATATTTTCTCATATGTATGCTTCGCATATAGCCACATAGATCATAGCAATAAAATCGCATGAAGGGTACTTAAAGAATTGGAAGATACATTGGTTAAACTTGCTTATCTACCTTCAGACAGTAGTAACCACTCATCCCTGGTGATAATGAGTTGGATGAAGTAGCAAAACCAGCTACCCTTCCCCCACCACTCCCATGGTATTAATTTTTTTGATATTTGGAATTTGCTACATTTTTATACTAAAATGGTATTCATATTTATTCTTATTTTCAAATGCTTTTAAATTTAATTATTTTAAACTACAAAATGTACAAACACCTTCATAGCAATAATGTGATATCATTAGCCATTAAATTTTGCTTTACAATATCTCAGTGCTTCCATATTATTAAGATCAGTACTGTTAAAAGTTATTAATTGTACACTAAAACATATTTTTAGATCAACCGGATTACAAAAATCGAAATCATTCGACCTGGAAAATTCTATTCAAAAGCTACATGGAAATAAAAATATTCAAAGTAATGAAGATACATATCAATATGAAGGCAAGTGTTTATTTTGTGCATTACCATTATAATTCAGGGGTAATTTGTCTAACTATCATGAACAATATTTTATAAATATTTGTTCAGATATATCATATTTTAATTCAGATATGCAATTTGTAGTAATTCCTCTCTTGTCAATTTTAAAAACCTTCTTTGCCCAACACGTCTTCCTTCTTTTAAACCTTAATATTCTTTAACACAATTATTTTGTAGTCAGTTAATTGGTTGTCTGCTTATTCATCTTTTTATTCAATTAATCTTCTTTTATTTACTAAAAATATTGATTATATTGACGTTTTTATAATTGCTATAAGTTATTTTTTTAATGTTTTATTTAGAAATTTATTATTGTTCAAATCAGTTAACAGTCCTTAAATAGCATTCCTTAAACAGTAATCTGTAGATCACTTTGTGTAAACCGTGCAATGTATAAAATGTTCCATTTAAAATAAATTGACGATTGTTCTATTTAAAAAGAGTATACTTTAATTTTATAGTTTTTACCTCTTAGTAGAAAATAAATTTTATTTGAATATTTCTTTGTGGTTAGTTGTGCACCTACTAGAAGTGCAATATGGAAGCGTTTATTTAACTTTTAATTTTTTTAGTTCATTTTTATTTAATTAGCCTAATTAATGTATTTTTACTTACTTTTTATTATTTAACATTTTAGCTACATTAATGGAAGATGCCAATTTAGCGGATGGTAGCGACCAATTGGTAAGACCAATTCTCATTTGCATGTGTAATGAGATTACTACATATTAGTTATTTCTCTGAATATGTGTAAATAAAATATAATGATGACAAACATTGTGTCTACTTTTGAAATGTAAAACATGGTATAACATTGATTAGCTATATGTTGAATGTTATGAATTATATGTGTTAAGGAAGTGTTTACATTCGTTTGGTCAATGTATATATATCAAATAATATAAATGTATATATCCAATATCCAATAATGACGAAGTATCATATTAATTACAAATATGTGTTATTATTTATAACATTAAAGTATGAAATAAATTTCATATTTTGTTCTATATGTTATAATCATAGTACAACATAAATATAAAGGATTCGAACTAATAAATACTTTTGTTACACTTTATATAGTGTATATATTACATTTATATATTATATATACTTATACGTTATGCACCCTCGGACTCTCCCATTCCTGGCTAGAAGTTGTGCTAGTCGATAGTTAGCGACCCTCGAAGGGTTCTTTGGTATTATATGCTCGTGATCGATGAGTCAAATGTTAAAAAAAGTTTTTAAAATGCAATGGGACCAAATAATATGTTCGTATAATTTGGGGATTGACGTTTGTGTTCGGGATATAATGCATTCTTAACTATCAGGTATATCGATAAAATCAGTAGGGCCTACTTCATATATCAATAAATCGGTACTTCATAAAATGAAATTACAATAATTATAATCAGTTGAATCAAACAAAGAAAATCTAATATAATAGCTTATTTCTTATGAAACAAACAAAAAATCGTAATTTAATACAAAATTGGTATAATAATTTGACTTACTGTAAATTATAATATGTTGTTATTAATGTTTTCATATAGGCAAAACAATCTTATTCATAAGTAATATATTGTAATAAGAAGTAGTTTCCTATGGAGATGAAAAAACGTAATAGTAACATGATACAGTAGACTCATTTAAAGAAGTCAGGCTACCCGAGTTGACACTTGCAATTCGTTAAATTTAAGCTGTTGTCTACACCTATATTTATCTTTATGCAATGAATACTATAATCAAGAAAATATTTCTATAGAAACATCAGACAATTAATCTTGAATAATCAATGATGTACATTGTTTATTGTCCACACTAATAAAACTTAATATGTTGTAATATATTGTGATACATTGAGTTGATTAAAACATTCCTTGAACACGGGTTCTTCAACCATTGAGTTGGTTAGAACTTTCCTTCGGCACGGGTTCTTCAACCATTGAGTTGGCTAGAACATTCCTTGAACACGGGTTCTTCTACCATTGAGTTGGTTAGAACATTCCTTGAACACGGGTTCTTCGGACATTTTGATTGAAATATTTATTTTACAATAAATGCGAGATAATTCGACACCCGTATAATCATATTGTTCGCACCATTAAGCGTTCACGGGTGATGTCCATCAAATATTAAATATGTGTATTTAATTTATGTATGTGATTTAACTTATGTACTACCCTATTTACATTATTGTATAGATTTTAGAGCTTCGGTAAATATATATTAAACGATATACCTTGTTTGAAACACAAATAAGCAATTTTCAGTAAATTTAAATATGTCGTGAAAACACATAGGTGAACATAAATTATTATCAAAATTTAATCAGGCTTAACTTTTAGCATTTAGTTTTAGCCACAAAAAACTTGTCTGGTTGTATTCATTCGATTTTTTCAAAATTCAAATAAATGGCAAGCTATATGTAGGCAGAATGCATATTCTTACATTATTTTGCATTGAAAAATGGTGGCTCTATTTTCATCAACATTAGTAGATTTTCTTCTAATTTTTGTATTCAAACCTTTAACGATTTTACATAAATATTGTGCTCCTTCGTGTCAACTTATAGTGTTGAAAGCAGCAGAAAGTACAACACTGGGCTTAGATCCTATATATATATTTACTGTGTTATATGTTATGTTACGGTTGTATTTTTATCAACTATAATTAAATGAAATTTTTGTTTGTTTGTCTCATTTGTCTGGAGTGCAAAGTATAACATTTTAATATGGTCGTAACTTAACCTAATCGATTTTTGTTTAGTCAATAGTTTTCTTATCTGCTCAGTTCTTATAATATTTGTTTATAAGAGTGGATTGCTAAAACTAAGCTATACTGCTCTTCCAGGCCAATTTTTATACATGTTATAATTTGTGGTAATCCTATTTTGTCTATTCGTGGGATTCTTCGATATATTTTTGTTATGACTACACGTATATGTCATATTCCTTCGGCTTGGAATTATAGTTGAAATGGAGGTGAGTTATTATTATCATCAACAATATAACAATGTGAGGATTGACTATTATCGGCATTATGTCTTCACAAAGCAACGGAGAAAATGGCACACCTAAATCGAGTTCCGTCAACCTATACAATATAGATCTTGTATATTTCCAGTTGGTTGTAGGCATATATATATAATGGGATATATATTAAGCGCTTTCGTCGTCAAGGTTATTTATATTTAAATATTTTAGTATTTTACAATATAATTTTAGTAACATATTATAATAATATTCACGCAAGTGTATAGCTATTGTCATAATTATAATATTTGAATGGTAATAGAATTGAATATTAAAGAAATTGGGTTGTGTCGGGAATTTTGGCAAAGTTCAATTTCTTTCTATAGGCTATGGGAGTATTTTATATGCTTTAGTGTATTACAGAAAAATTCTTAGATTTAATATATCCAAATCGTTGTCATCACTTATAGCTTTTCCCATGATGTTTTTTATTTAATCTTAGAAAATGAATAATGAGAAAAGTTCGAAAGTATGTTCAACATTCGAGTGTCGTAACTATGACTTAAGGATTAGAACTTTTCTTATCATTTATTTCAAACTTATCCGGAACAAACTGAGGAAACTTTGGACTTTGGCTTTATATATATTTACACCGTCTAATTACTTTGTTATATATAATTCTAATTTTTTACCCTCCTATAAATAAATCATTTGACTAATATATCAATTATCGATTTTGAGAAGACCTACTTAACAAACTTAAGAAGTAGGCCCTACCATTTATCCAAAAAAATATTCGTTCGGACATACATGCGGACATACAAGCAACGGACCAAAAGATCACATTACCGTCAAATATGTTTTTCTAGTGTTAAACCCAAACTGAATATCAAAAGAATTGCGTAGGCAAAATTAATTCACTTATTAAAAAATCTTTATTAATTTGACTATACGATAGAAATGACTTCGAATAAATCTTTTTTACAAAAATGTGCAACACGGAGAGCTTTTTTTCAATTTGTTTCGTAAAATTAAATAATTTTGAAGCGATTAACTAAATAATTTTAAAATCCTGAGTCCAACGCAAGCATTATTCTTAATTCCCATTCAGCTTTAGAAAATGTTTATATACGAAATTAACGAAATATAGCGAAAGATGTCAACGTCACTTAAATAGATTAATTTTGTTTTATGCTCTACATCTTAATATCGTCTTATATCAGTGGTGCACACATGTTTTTCCAAAAGTTATTATCAGACAAAAAGAAATCTATATATGTTATCGATTTAACTGTTAGCAAATATAGCAAGTTGTATCGATTATCTTATACAAAAAACGGCTTACAATGTTTGCTATCTAGTCATTTCATGTCACGGTAATTTGCGGAAAAACGTCTACACAATTCGCTATAGTTTTCATCTATCTATGATTATTACTTAATTATTCAGTCTTTTTTGGCATCTCAATACTGAGCGAATAGTTCGAATTTATTGTCATGTTTGTTATATTTAATAAAAACAATATCCAATCCAACCAGATAATGTAAGTTTCAAAATAAATTTCAATCAAGATTATTACGTGTTTTTTTAACGAAAAAATATTGATGCTTATAAACCGCGTATAATACTAAATGCCTGCAACATAGGCGTGAATTCTCTGTTTATTACCTATAAATATATATGGTGCCAACATTGTTTGCGAAGAATGGAAAATGACTGAATTATAATCGATCTATCTGCTGACCACAATATAACAATAGTCTACTAAAATGCCAATTGAAATTTCCAAATTAATAATTATCTTTTTTATGTTCTACCACAAAGCGCACCCATTCGCTCGACAAACAACTCTTTATATTATACTTAAGAGAGACCATTGAGTACTCAGTTGTAATTACCTATAGTTTATAACTATATAGTGTAACTATTCCAATTATTATTAATATTAATTGGTAAATTCATATTTATTTACTCAACCATTGATCGATTTCAAAGATTATCTTGCGTACAAAAAGTGAACAATTTTAACAACTAAACAGAACTTAGTGAAAGTTTCAAAAGGGTAGCTCGGAGGCTGTCTTTTTTATTCCATTTAATATATTTGCATATATATGTATATAATTGCAGAATATGTTTCGTAATTCAGTACATAATTCGGAATGGTCATTATTATAGTACTACTTACGTGCTGCTAAGTTATTCACTGGTCATGAGTTACTTGATAAGGATTATTATATTACGGATTTTTTTATAACGGATTATAAATATATAGTATACATTTTCTATTTTATTTGTTGGTAGAGTATTGGCTTGCACATGATTTATCCAAGTAATTGTGTATCCGGTAATTATCTAATATGTATGACAAAACATATTATTTAAACCTATATGCGAAGTGATGATTACAGCTAAACATGTATTTTCCGTTAAAAAGTTGTGTAGTTTTCAATAATTTTTTTTTTATTTTAATTTTTTTGAATATTCCGAAGATTCTGGTTGTATTCTAAATTCTACTAGGTCTATATATTTTGACGTCCTGTAATTATATATATATTTAAATTAATATTCATACGATAGGCCTACTGTGAATTTTTCAATGGATGAATGTCTATATTATTAGTGAAATATGTATATAAACTTATATATAATTTGTTGGCTTGTCTGAGATTATTTCAAGTAGGAAATTCAAATGTCTGGGAAATTACTTTCTGATTAAAATTTATATATTAAAAAATTGTGCATTTAATTGGAAAGTCGACCTATGTGAAGCAATGCTCGCGGAATTTATTTTTATTTATTTTAATTATTTGCAGCAATGATTATTAGGGCCTACATGTCGGCCATGAAATATTTTTTTCTTTATAAAAGCTCTACATTTTTAATTAAAACTACACATTTCCTTTTGTCTCCAAAAAAGTAATTAATATTTTCGACCATTTCCGGATTGGTTAGTTATATTTAAAAAACACAAGTAGAACATGTAACACATGCAACAATTATATCTCGGTGACTAGACCACCTACAACAAAATGGTTTACACCACTGGAAACCTTAACGCGAAAACTGACCACTACTCACAACTAAAATGACCTGCCACTGGATAGATAATATAGAAAAATAAAATTGCTAATGTTAATGATGTTAATGATGCAAAACAAAGGTGCGACCGCCGGGAGTCGAACCCGGATCGAATGCTTGGAAGGCATCCATGCTAACCGTTACACCACG
>JAUZND010071169.1:0-17012 GCA_034780555.1 Coelogynopora nodosa
GTACCTATTTTTAACTATATACAATATGTCTACAGTTCATATTTTGCATATTTACAAAATTTGTTAATAATTTTTTTTTCAAAAAAACGCCTTTTTTTATGACACTCTACATATATATGGCTATGAATTTTAGCAACTGGCATATGAAAACTGGCACATTACTGCGCATTACACTATTTTTAGAGAAGTAACTCAAATTTAGTTCCTAAAAGGGATTTGTAATGTAGGATTACGAATTCTTTATTCCAAAGTTTTTTTCCGCTTTTATGGGTAAGATCAATATGTAATTTATTATTACTCTTACACGCTAAAATAATTATTAAAACATTTATAATTTTTCCCCATATTTATAAAAACTTTTTTCCTGTTATTTTTATTGTCATTTATAAAGACGAAAACGCGCTATATAGGTAACTTGCAAAATACAGTAAGTTTATTCTTTGTTTTAAAAGGTTCACAATCTTTGTCTGTATTAAGATATGTATAAATTAATTTAGATCAAAAAGTTTTTTACCGTTATGTTGGTAACAATATTATTTTCTGTACTACATATAGGTTACTATATTTTTACCCTTGTTCAGAAAAACCCAAAATACTAGCTTTTTACACTTGCGCCTTTCTAAACAAAACTAACTTATTGTTCATTTATTAATTTGATTACATAATTATCTAGTGTAATGCTACATTAACTAACCTGTACTCGCATAAAATAACCGAAAAAATAAATCACATTAAAAATAATGATTTTGGAATATAAATATATTTCTCAATACCGCTAAAACATTTTACTTTCACCGCTTAAAATTAAACTTACTTATCGACAAATAAAGTAATAGAGTAAACATTTTGCACTCCCATGGGCTTCTATTGTCAATCAGCAAATATAAGGTTATAAAAATAAGTAATTAAATTAATGGCAGTCATAACATAATACACTACATAACATACTTACGCATAACCTACAAAATTAATTTCCATAACGGAGAATATATATTGGCTAAGTATAAATACCACAGATGAGAATAAAGGTTTTTTGAATATGAAATCGATTACATTTCAAAATAAGGCAAAATATTTGTATCCAATATATAAATTTAAAACATCTACTACATATTGTATATGCTCATGCCAAATAAATTCTCTTCTAATTTACTATTTAAAGTATAGACAATTCGTTTGCTTTTATAAAAATAATACTATCAGTAAAACATGGTGTAAAACAATTGTTTCATTTTGGCCAGCTATTAGCTACGAAGATAATTATGAACTTTATGCAACGTATAGTGGATTATAACATATTTATAGCTGCACACTTTATCCTACGTCATGTTGCATAATTTGGTAAGGCACATTCATACTACTCAACAGTAATGTTTAAATTAAACTGCAGAATAAAGAGATATATTCGATTGGTTTTTGCACCCTTTGCAACTATTTATCCAATAATAGTAGACTAATCGATATACTCCATCGGAATGACGAAGTGTATTTTTTTTAAATACAATAGTGTCAAGTTCTATACAAATTCAAAAGCCTTTTAATAATAAATATTGATATATTTGTATTCACTATTAAATGTAAAAGAAACCTAATATTATTCAAAATAAAAAGAATAATATTTAACTTAGAAGACAAAATAGAATGGCATTTTCCTAGAAATGAAAAAATGAGATTTCTCAACAGCAAAAGTGTTAACAGCTAAACACTAATAATACATAATGTACAAAACAATTGTTTTAAGAGATTTCTGAGAAGACAGACATGAAATGAAAATAGACTGGTCAATAATTTAAATATAGCATATCGTAAATTATCTACACTGCATAATGTCATCCATAACATTCAGAACAGTAACAATGGAAAACAGTAAAAGGAACCTTCCAAGTATAACACACTGTCTACAAAGTAGTATTGGGTATCTAAAGAGTGTATAAAGATTTGAAATACATGATCATGTGGTGAGGATGTGAAGATCTAGGATAGAGCTCACAATAGAGTAGCCCGAACAAGGTCACTTTTGGTATGTTCACTTAAACAATATTATATGTAGGGGAGAGATAGAGAGAGATGAGGGAAGGAAGGGAGAGAGAGAGATGGGTGTGACCGGGGTGTCGGACAGGACTTATTGTAACGGACTGTGAGGTGTCGCCATCATAATGCTGCTCGTCATGTGCCGAATTAGCGGGACTGAAAGAGTTGCAAAGTTGATAAAAATAAAAATGCTGATCAAGTGGGTAATGACCATAATATAGTATTCTTGTATATACGAACATAACCGCGTGTGAAAATCTTAAAAACACAACGTAAAACATTATAAATAACTCTTATTAATCGGTAAAACTTGGTAAAATTGACCTAATTACAATATACATTATATTACATAAATTACTAAACATATAAAGTTACCACTCAATTCAGCGTGGTTGGCCCAGACCAAAACATTATTTTACTATTGAAAATTATTGCAGACAAACTAATGTTTCTCAAAGTGGTTTTTGCGAAGTTTGTATTACATTTCATAAAAGGGAGTCCTAGAGTTATCAAAATACAGAATTTTTAGCCACACAGAGAAACTTGTCATATTTGCATCTCTCATTTACATACTAGATCATTCAATTTGCATGATGCTCAGTACACCAGAGTTTAGTATAATGCCATTAAAAGAAGCGAACTAAAGCAAATCAGGTAGGATCAACAGAATGCAAAAATATGATCCTTAAGATAACAATATTAATCAATAACAAAGATGTAAATAAAATATTAAAGTAACAATAAGTGAATGCTATGTATTCAGCAAAATGATACCAGAATTTTGAAACAGATCGCATATTTGCATATTATGTTGTACAAAGTATGAAAAACCGATCAACCGGATCAATAAATCTATTCAAATTAATGCTCAACTCGTAATGGATGCAGTTTTGAGACGATTGTTAGCGGAGCAAATCAATAAATTCACAATTGCAGTCAGCTGGTTGCAATATACAGCAGTAAGTTGGATGTCAGATGTGATTTGATATATGTGAGTTGACTGATTTGTACTACATATTAGTGTATACACTCCGTTTATAAATGTGAAAGATTTCCGCTCCATTTAAGCTCAAGATCTGTTGAATTAAATCTCTGTGATACTGGTAGTACGATAAAAATAGCACTAATTGCAATTAAGAATATATTTGGTTAATAAGGTTTTAAAACATCATATGAACAATTATAGACAATGTTCTGCATAAAAATATACAGGGTTAGTGTTATATGAGATAAAGTTAGGACAATTCATTTCGATTTAACCAAACAACTCATTGAACAGAATGAATTGACTACAATAATAAAACTAGTTTGAGTGAAAAAAACAGTCACAATGGTCACACGTTGCACTAGATTTAGTATTCATATTGAGTGTAATTGATATCTTAAAATATTTCTTTAACTTTTATTAATAAATATAGTTTATTTGTTATTATTTCTCTCCTTTTATCGCAAATAATAGTTTTATTTACACATATGCAAAGTTGTAATACATAAAGCACAGTTTTTTTCTTTAATTATAACAATAGTATAAAACAGTTGAACAAATATTAATTTTAATACAAAAACAATTCTAAATTAAGATTCTGCATAAAAATTACAATACTGAAACATTAGTCAAGTTTCATAATATACATTTAAATAAATAAGATATGTTATAGTTTGTCATAAAATAGAGAATCTTGATAACTTGACAACTGTAAGTGTTCACATGGAAGAATATAGGCAAATCGATCATAATTTTAGTTTATTTATAAATGTATCTATTAATGTTAACCGCTATTTAATTAGTATGAGTAATCAATTATAATAGGTATAATCAATCAAAACCAATAAATTGAATTAAAAAAACTTCTCAAAAAGATTAAATAAATAAAACACAGATGTATAGGCATCATTAAAACAATTTTTTCAATTGAAAGCTACAAAAGTGAAAGATTGAATATAACTAAAAATATCAAAAGGAACACAAGAATTTCAACACAAATAAGTACAGTAGAGAGAATTTAGGATTTGATGAGTTTTTATCTACTTTGCGTGAAGGGAATGCTTTCCTTGATGATAAAATTTGTTCAGAGTAATCTATATTGAGGATGCCGGTGATGTATGGTTTCTCGATGTACATTGTATCATTGATATATATCATATATTACAACCACATTTTTAAAATATATATTAAAACGTATACTTAGCACTCCTCCCACGATCTAATTCACGCAGTAATATCATATCAACATCTAACCACGCTCACCGAGAAACTAATTTGAACCTATATTTACTGGGTCTTCATGTTGGATTTATGGCATCTCTGAGTTCAATTTCTAAAAAATGCAAGAGCAATTCTGCAGGTTGTCTGATTTATATTGCGAAATGAATGTTAAAGTGGTTCAAGATTCTAGTGTAACTGATTGAATTGTAAATAATTGGGTGAGCTACTTTTCACTTCAAATTAGAAATTAAGTGATATTCAATAGCAATTATTTGATTTCTCAGTAAATATTTTACGTTAGTGATCGACAATGGTTGCACCATTAATAGCAGGAATGTTTGAAAGTGTTGAGATATACTTCAATGTTCTAATAATGAAGGATATTCTGTGAAATGCCAATTACAGAGTTGAAATTAAATTTTAAAACCCACCAGCCGGGTGGACGAGTGTCCAATGCAAATTAGTTTTGTAATACGTTATAATAATATACAAGCGTTATTGCGGAATTTGTGGTAAAAATAAGAAATTACTCTGCAAAAGCTGTAATGGTAAACACCTCTGGATTAACAGATCGAGTTATACAAGTACGAAGTTTTTGTTATCAATGAATGACGGATTGGTTATCAGTTACTTGTAAAATTAAAATGACTGTTTGGAATAGAAAAATTGTGTGCACTAAATTTGGAGTAATGTTAAAAACCAATTTAAGTTCTAACAATTAATCATCTTAGTAGCTTTGTGGTATGATCAGATCACAGTAAAGTGTAAACTGACAATTTGTTGGTTTATTAAGTATTACTGACAGCTACCACATGCAGTGATACTTAGTAATACTAGACTCTCAAAGATTTGTGAATGTTGATGAAAGTAGACAAATGTATATTTAATAAGCGCAATTTCATTATCTTAATACCAAAATTCACTAGTCATTATTTTTCATCCAAATATGCACTGGCTCGTCGGGCGTTCATCTCTGTTATCTATATTATGTAGAGTTCAGTGTGAAAGAATATGGAATAATCAGGAAGAAGGTAAGCGATCTACTCACCGGTATGAAGAACGCAATCATCCCATCCGGGAATCATCCAAGCGCTGTCGCGGCACTGTTTACGGTGCTCCAGATTCTTGTAAACTGAGAGAAGGAGATATGAAGGATAATAATAATACAGAAAAATATTTATGAATATTGACACATACGAATATTAGGTCATCGACATGCAATAATTTTCATTGTAGACCTATCTTCGCACATTTTTACCCCTCCATTGCAAACACAAACAAAATGTGGCTAGGTATAGTGATCGCTTGTGAAGCCAAGGTATTCCAACTTTTATCAAAAAATGTTTGCTAGATCCTGCTTCTGTTCTTAATTTATTATATTAATCTAATCAGCTATTCGTGTATTCCTAGAGTAGGTACTGAATGTCTATGACCCTATCTCCAAGTTACGAAACTAAAGGCAAGGATTAGATCTTATTCTTTTTTCGATATCTTCTTACTTATCTTTTAGGAAAAATCGAATAAGTTGTTCTTTTGCCTGGCCCAAAAACAAAAACTGTTTATTGTCAATCGGGATAACTTCCATTATGTCCTTCTCTAGCGATCTCCCTAATAGCTCCATTGATTGTCTGTTCAGATAAATTAATATATGTATATGAATTCAGCAATTAATTTCTTTTCCAACATCTAACAATCGATAACAGAGATTTTAATAAAAAAATGGGTTGATTGCAATAGACTTTATTCATGTTCAGCATTAGTTTACCAAATAAATATGTATTCTAAATATATTGTGAAATAAAAGAAAACCAATTAATGGGAAGCTTATATAATCGATAATCTGATACACGTATAGACTATTTTTATTAGTAATTAAAAAAAGTCAGGAAGAACAAATTGTCAGGACAATAACATACTGACGTAACTCAATTTTTGACAAAAAACGTTTTTGTATTAAATCGATTAGCATGTTGATATCTACACTGTCTAAAAATATTATCGTTAAAGTCAAAACTACTTTTCAAAGTAAACGCATTACTTATTATGACATTTAAATATATTATTGAAATCTTAAAATGGCTTTCCTGAAAAAATGAAATGTTTTACTTCAGTAAATTATTATGTTCTCGACAAATTTTTCAGTTAAAACACTATAGATATAAACCAATAAATGTACAGTAGCCTACTCATTGAATAAATAAAACAATGTGACTTTTTTCATTAAAATTCATTATGTTTTCGTTCAACAAGCTTTATACACTTCTCTTGGAGTGGACAAAATGATCACGTAGCAACTTGAAATAATTATGGAATGTCATATAGAATAATTAAATTAATTTAACTTGTTCAACTTTGATGAAATTACAAATTATTTCCAATTAACAAAAGCGAAAAATATAAGAATAAAAAACAAAGAACAGATCCTGTTGTCTATAATCATTAGATAGAATATTTATAACATAACCGATTTGTTTGAGAGTTAACTTAACTCATACAAAAGATAGACTCTATATAGTTTAAAAGCATTCAATAAAAATGTTTACATGTTAAATGATCAAGACTATAAAAGTTGAAAAACAAAAGTAGTAACTACAAAGTATTTATTTTATAAGTTGACAAATATCCTTTTGAATGTTACTCCAGACTTTGGCCCAGAAAATACCCTCCATAATACCTTTCAACCTCCATGATTAGCATAACAAATAAGTAGGTAGAATAGAGGAGAGAAGAAGAGAGCTCACCCCAGAGATGGTGAACAACGTGCATTTCGCCGATATGTGAGAACAAGCCTGCCACAGCTTCGTGGTCCTGTTGACGATTGCGGATACCACGGGCCCTATCAGTGGATAAAGAGAACCCTTAGTAGATAGCTCATATGAAGGTTGATTTGTGTATCTAGTGTACTAATAGCTACTGTTGTTATGTTTACAGGTAAGTTACTGCCTTTTATATAAAAATAAAATTACAAGTTTAGTCAATGTTTATTATGTTAATTAAAATTTAATATATTTGTATAAATATATAATTTACCAACGGTAGCAGAATATTATAAATTCTTGTAAACCTCTAAATATTGAATGGTAGTCAGTGGGAATGTTAAAATATCTAATATACATTACACTACTAAAGAAACGGTACTACAGACAATTAAATGTATAGAAAACAATTGTATATAAATATTATTAAAACATTAAAAACATGTTAAGAATATACCTTTTATAAACAATATATTCTTAAATATGGCTAATCTTTGCACTTTATGCGGAATACTAAAAGTGGATATATGTAATAGAACATGAGTAAAAATGATTTTTTCCCCATTTTAGAGATACAATGTATATTTGAATCAATTTGTACCATTTGCATATTTCTAACGCATAACAGAAGTAGGAATAAATCTTTCCATAGTTTAAAAATCAATAAAGGGTGTATCTGTTCAATAAATTTCGATATATCGGTAAAAAGAATTGAAATATCGATTACTAATTTTTAGCAGTTCATTTTAAGTTTTACAAACCAAATTCTGGCAATTAAAATATAGTTCAGTGCTTAATGTAAATAAACTGATAAAACAATACATAGTTATAACGTTTTACAGAGAAAGAGAATACGCACCAGTAGTTTCCCCATTCAATCATTGTTCCCGGCTGCAGAGATGAAATAAGAATATAATATTAGGTTAGTTGAAAAACATTATAATACACTAACACTATAATAACAACATAATAATCTACTCCAAAGTATGGAGTACATTTAGCAAAATTATATTAACTAACCCTATCGTGTGTTTTAATGATTATTATTATACCAGTTGCATCATATAATAAATCATCAAAATAGCCGTCTTCGTGATAATATGTCCGGTAGAACATCATCATCACCATTTCCATACTTACATATTGTTTATTAGCATTATATATTGGAACACATTTTGTCAGATCAAAAATGAGTGTTTTATGCTATGTGAATTCACTCGGGGTCGCTAATCATTCATTTAACACAGCTGTTTTACAATAACGAGAGTATGATAGCCGTCCATAAATGAGGTGTACACCACAGCCATAACATCTTCGTTAATATATATTTTCTAATTCTAGAAAACATTTCTACTTTGTATAAGTACTCGCCATCATATCATGTCAGATGGCAACACAGTTGATGAAAAATGTAGCATCAATATAACGAGATTAAACATGGATCGGCGAAATCATCGTGTTGTATCCAATACCATATTTTGACCATAATAGTAATAATTCAATATAATAGATATAGTTGTGGAAAATAAATTACACACAGGGAAGATTGTTAAAATATTCTACCTTTCAATTGCATATAACCCACTAAATGTGGTGAGTAATAAACTATTGATCTATTTCCCTATTTACCCACTAAATTGGATGAGTAATAAACTATCGATATATTTTAACGTTTACCCACTAAATTAGGTGAATAATAAATTATTGATTTACTTCACCATTAACCCACTATATTTGGTGAGTAATAAACTATTGATTTATTTCACCATTTACCCACTATATTTGGTGAGTAATAAACTATTGATCTATTTCACCATTTACCCACTATATTTGGTGAGTAATTAACTATTGATATATTTTACCATTTACCCACTAAATTGAGTGAGTAATAAACTATTGATCTATTTCACCATTTACCCACTACATTGGGTGAGTAATAAACTATTGATCTATTTAGACATTTACCTACTAAATTTGGTGAGTAATAAACTATTGATATATTTTACCATTTACCCACTAAATTGGGTGAGTAATAAACTATTGATCTTTTTTAGACTTTTACCCACTAAATTTGATGAGTAATAAACTATGTATACAGTTTTGCAACATTAATTAGCAGATTCGATACGACATGTTAAATATATCAGTGGAACACCGCAAAATATTTTAAAATAAGCGAGTATTATTTAATAGTATTTTATTAAAACCGATTACACTGTTTTATTGACTAAATGAAATACAACAATTTAAACCAAATCATTGATCAGATGTAGTGAAGAGAAATATCAATCGAGTTAGATCACATCAAAAACTTGATTTACAACAAAATGTTAATATTCTGTATACCATTTTCATAGTTATACCTAGAAGTTACATTGAAACTAAAATAGCGTTTAGTTGTTGGTCTAATTTTAAGTTACTATATTAGTATAGTAAATAAATTAATTATAGTCAAACTAATACGATACAATAAAATCTTGTTTTTTAAAATATAATAAATAGATATAATCAAATAATTCAAATAAAACATTTTAATATAAACTAACCCGTTCTCATTTAATCAATAAACTAAATTTACGTATCTCTTCTTTATCTACAATTTAACATTTACCAACTTTGGGATTAATAATCTAACAAAAATCAATTACTTTGAAACGAAACAAAAATATGTACACTGTAAATGCTAGATCATTGTGCATTTGAAAATTGTTGGGGTCAAATTGACATCCATCCTAGTAGTAGTTAATGAACATAAAACCCGCTTGGTAGTTCTAGAGTTAACTGAGAAAATCAAAGTGTTAAAAATAGAAGTTAAATAGTCAAATGTACTTCAATGGAATAACGGTTCAACCAATAATATACAGTAAGTTGAAATTTTAACTCACTTTAAGTGTGTAACTTCGAAGCTCATAAATGTGTTTCTTTTCCGTAGCTAGATCATTTCTCGATTTGATATCTGGCCAAAAACTGAAGGGGAGACAGATTTGGGTCTTCCTGCTTTTCAACATCTGATTGCGCTTTTCCCGAAAATTATCGAAGGCCTAAAATTAAACGATGTATAACTTAATGTGAAAATGTTAAAAGCAGGGAAACGATAATAAATACAAAATGAAAAACTATAAACAGTTCGAAAACTAAAAATGGTATATTGTAGTGTTTGCTAATATACCAATGTGTATATTATATAATATATCAATAATATACAAAGCGGCTTTATATAATCGCTAAAGGAAAATAGGAGGAATGTAAATCAAGCTAAAGATATTCTGTATATAAATAAAAATGAGTTTATGTGATAATGATCTACAATTACTTGAATGCTTTCTGACAATTTAATTATAACTTTCTTAAAAATTCCAAAAATTAGGTGATGATCTTGTGGTGTACAGATCTACAATGCTTGATGTCAATAACTTTGAAAGAACTAATTTTAAAGTCAGACAAGATCAATATTAATAGCTAACTAAAATTGAAGCATTGTGGGGTATATTTAATGTCTTGTATTCAGGATATTTATTGGCTTGTATGCAGTATATACTGGCGTTATATTAAAATGTTTGTGTATGAGATGGTTTTTGAAAGAAAAAAAGGTCCTCTTCTAATTAAATATTACCCTTTTCAATAACCATTATAAAGTATAATTTTTCAAATTGACCATTTGGTAGCGTATATATGACTATGAATATCTTAATAAAATAAGTGTAAACTAACAGAGTAAAAAGTTGTCTGCTATTAAATTACTGATTTTAATGCTGATAATGTCAAATTTACACGATTTTAGAATATATTTGATAGTTCAATATTTTCTATATAAAAAATTAAGTTTTAAGGTATTTTTGTAAAAATTTTAATCAAAAATCGTTGGACAATAGCAATAGCATATGTCAAGAACTAACGGTATGCAGTTTGAAACTATTGTATTCTAACGACATTAGAAGTTTAGCATACCTTTACCAGTCGTATAAACCATAAATTGCACCGAACATTACCCTAGACTTATCTAGTGTTTGGGGGTGGTCAAACGGCGTATTTCTTTCTATGGGGTTTCTAAGCAAACTAGTAACTCGTGTTTCAACGACATGGTGTTTGTTTTTCAACAGAGGAGACAAGAAGTATGAGAAAACACCACTGATAATAATAACATGTATTTTTAAAAACAGCTTTCAGCGCATTTCATGCTCTAAAACTTATGATATCCTCACTATCGGTAATGTTAATATTGCAGTAACCGACGCTTCAGAATGGAACAGTCGCTTCAAGCAGCATTGATTTGATAAAAGGGATTATCAGTAAACGAATTTCCATACACATAGATAAGCTTAGCATTGGCGTGTCCCTCAACGAAACATTTTTACGTAGATGAAAAACCGTCTTCACACTGTAACTTTTGCCAGCTATTTCATTAGAAACGAAAACATATAACAAATTAAAAATATATAAGAATGTGTTAAACAAAAATTGTATTACGGAAACACAATCTAAGAGGATAAAGAACGAGAATATTTTTTTGCGTAACAGATTAAATATATATTTTTGTATGTAGTGTGGATTGAAGCATAATTAAAAAAATAAAATGATGGCACAACAAAATTACTTCAGGAAGCATTTATATTGTGTTGGCACGTTTTGTCTTTTGTGAGCTTGATCAATGACTTATTATACATTATTATTCTATTCAGTTTGAATATGTATGAAATTTGCAAAGAAACAATTTAATTTATAATTAGTTAAAATTACAAATAGGCTACTCGATCACATAGAATTGGTAAACCGTGAGGGAGTGCGGCAGCTATTTATACCGCACAAATGACACAATTAATCAATAAGCATAATATTATACAAGAAAACACTCACGGAATCTGTTCTATACATATCATAGTGCTTGTTAAGCGCTTTATAGCCACCACGATGTTGCCAAAGGTGAACTGAAAAACAGTTAAATGAAGTTTGCAATATATAAATGTAAAAATAATAGAATATAGAATGATAATATTATATTTAACGACAATGGGTGAGACATTACACAGAAGGGATGAGTCCAGTCTTAACCAACTTTTCAAAGAATGACATCGTGCAGACAAGGCATTCTAAGCATGGATCAGAGAAGCTATCGGCACCACGACACTTCGAAACTGACTGATGAAGAAGAAGCGCTTCGTGTGACCGCAAACTAACCGATTAAGTAGCTGAAGCAACTCATTTTACCACACCAGGGACCGTATATATGGAGGTGCTGTACCAATGAGGTTCCACTATTACTCATTCTCATGTATTCATTTTATTAGATTTCTAAAATTATTATAAATATTTTTTGCGGACAAAGTGTTGAATAAAAAATGCAGCCAGCATCAGTATTATCATAGAAATCTGGGAGATTATGCACTTTAACATTGTTGAATTATCGCGGTAACCGACAAACAGAACATCCATCAAAAAATGGTTTTATAGTCATCATTTATTTATGAGATATCGAATAAGTATGAATAAAAAACAATGTAATCAATAAAAATGTTAACAAAATTTTTGTAACCTATTCATTTATCAATACCTATATAATATTATTATTAATATAGCACCACTATTTGATTATGTACATCAGTGTTCATTGACAACACTCACTTGCCGTATCTTGTGTCCCAATCTCAATGGTCCAGCTACCGACTAAACTTCCTCCTAACTTTCGATCTTCAATCAAATCAGTCACTGATTTACTGAAAATATTCAAAAATATAATTATGCAAAAAAATAATGCACTGATAATAATCTAACTTATAGTATAATGTATTCAAATGTATTCAAGCATTAAATAAAATCGGGCCCTAAATGCCTATCAGCTGTCTTTCAGAAATAAAGGAATTTTTAAATAATAATAGTTATAATTGTGTTAATTCTTGTTCCGAAATTGAATTAAATGGTTTTGTTTAGTGCTGTAAATAGCCTACGATCCAGATAAGATAAAAAGCACAGACAGTTGATAAATGAATACAAATAGTAGTAATATTAATGAAACAATCTGAAAAACAACATGGTTCATACAGAATATTTGTAATAAAAATCCATGATTTTTCCAGGTTTTCCAGAAAAAAATGATCAAAATTCTTTTTTGTCAATATTTAAAAAATGGAATTTTTTAAATGAAAAAATGAAAAACATGATTTAAATTTTTTGATACTATTAAAATATCAGGTCATTATACTTAATATATATAAATTGCAATATATATATATATAATGGGCAACATTACAAAATTCCATGACTTTAGTAAAACTATTAGTATTTTTAACAAAATTCATGACTTTTCCATGATTTCCATACCAATTTAAAAAATCCATGACTTTTCCAGGTTTTCATATTTTCCATAGCTGTATGAACCCTAAACAATTATTGAAGTAAACGCTAAAAAATAAATAAACCTTAAAAATTAACTGTAAAAAATAAATAAAAAATACATGTCATCTTAAAAAGTAATCCTAAACGTAACATTTTAATTTCTAATAAGCCACTTATATAATTTTAAACGAGGCTCAGCTATATTTCGCAAGACTGTTAAGATGGTTTTTCCAAAATATTATTCTGGGGTTTAAACTCATTTTCTGTTGAATTTGAAATGTCATTTTCAAATGAACGTTGTTAAATGTAATTAATACAACTACCAAAAAATTAATTTTAAAGAATATTGAAAGAAGATAAACTGCAATTATAGTCAATAGAATTTCAGTATATATATATATATTACATTTAACTAATCTTTAATTTTGTTTCCATATAAAATAGTTGACCGATCAAAAGTATATATTCATCAAACAATTTAAATAAAGCAACCTTTAATACAAATACATTACTCAATCATTGATACATATTTTATTAATAACCTTTATTATAATTTACAACTAACAAAGAACGTTGTAATAAATATATATTAAAGTTAGAATGTGCATTAGAAAGTGAGTAGCCTATTTACAAATAATATTATTTATATATAACAAAAAATACTATTTTTAAAACATCTTCATTAAGTAACATGTCAGCTTGCAGTGAATTATATAAAACTTATTAGCCCCTAATTAACGTGTAAATTCAAACAAAATATTTAAAACATTAAAATTTAAATTTATTATAATCTTTATGTATTACTAATTTTTTGTTGTTATTTGTTGTAAATTATTAAAACTTAATTTCCTAATTTCAAGTAAGAAAAGTTATAAGTACAATAACCTATGAATAATTAGATTTTTTTATAAAATGGTCCACTATTTTTTAATTAACAAGTCTGTACTCACTAATTTTCCAAGTAATCTTTCATACAATCAGGTTTAACTCGATGAAACTGCATTTCATAAACACTTTGTGAATCTGACAGACGATCTGATTGAGATTCTTTAACTGATTCCAACCGTCTGACAAAGATGTTGCTCAGCCATCCTTTCTCGCTATTTCTAAGGGCAGTACTTTGGCAGCTGAAGTTTCTGTTGAAAGCAAATAATATATATTATTATACAATTGTAAAATAAAACTAAATGTAAAAATTAAAACGTTAATAATATCAGAAAATACTCTTCTTCCAAAAAGAGTAAGTCTTATAAACACATAATATCTCAATTTTCAGTAAAATGGTTTAGTTTAGACCACGTCCAACCAGACCAAACTTACATTTATTAGAAGAGACAATTATACCTATATGCTATTAATAGTGTAACAATAATTCATCAACATGTTATTTGGATTAACTTCAAACATTAAAAAATGACCTTTGAGTTGCATACTCATGTAAATAAAACATATGTAAAATATATATTACTGACTTTGATAATTATGATATGTAGATAACCATTAACAGATTCTTCATAATTGTGTTATGAGTTAAGTAGCAGACCTGATAAAATTATTCATAATTAATTAGGATACATGTAATAATCTTATGTAGTTGTGCAAAGTATATTTTTCAAATATGGTAATACTATTAAAAATTAATGCCATATATGTTACTAAATACATCTAACAGTTGCTTCAATGTCACAAATCAACATTATTTTAGACTGAATAGATTGTTGGAATTATAATAGCAATTTTAGAGTAGAAAAAGTATTATGTTCCTAAGTACTTAAAGTAAATATCTACAATGTCCGAATAAGTTTGTATTCACAATTCATATCAAAAATATTTAAAATGACCTCTATGGACAGTTAAAGGTTATGTATAATATAGGAAATGTTTTAGAATTTGCAAGCTGGATAAAAATTTTTGTTTCAATCACTGCATTGTCAAACACATTAACAATGTTAAAGTAGACCTTAATTGAATTTTATTAGGACAATTTAATTAAATAAAATGAGACAATGCTTCATACGAAAAAAAATTATAAAGTGAAAAAAATGTAATGTATTGAAATATGAATATGACTCATATAAATAAATGAAATTTTTTCAGTAATAGTTAAATAAGTATATTACCATTTATCTATTTAAAAGCACAACTTAATAGTGGAAAAAGTAATAGCAAGAATTTTATAGACAGGTTTCTTGTTTGAGGGTTAGCTCATTGCTGTACAAACCTTTCAAGTGAAGAGGTAAAATTTACCTGAAAGGCAAAGCTGAAGTAATGTGATGGCCCTGATTATTGGTAATAATTCAATTCCAATGAATAAAGAACTTTGTTGTAATTGGTGAAAGCTTGTAAAAACTTATTTAAATATGGACAGCATAAGTGGTAGACTATAACTACTAGTCATAAACAGTATAATAACAATCATGACAATATTAGTAGGTCTTGTTTCAAATCTTGTAGAGGGAACTGTGAAAACATTAATATAGCTAAACTTTATAAACATTTATCTTTGGGTTGTCAAGTGAAAACCGACACTTAAATGCCCTTCAGGATAGAGAAGGGAACAGCATTACTGTATACAGCTGATGAGGTTTGAGTTCTTGAGGTCTAGTGAAGTCAAAGGTTTTTCAGGCAAAGTGGCCATAGGTGTAGCATGTTTCGGGACTTTAGGAATGAACCTTACATGCAACCTTTAGTACAATGCTTATCTATTAATCACCTGTCCATCAACATGGATAGTAAACAAATTTAAATGACAATAACAACTGGTGGCAATATTGAGTATTTTGACATCTGTTTAAACATTAATTTTATATCCTACAAGTTCATGTCATACTAATGGATTAATATTTTCTACATTTTTAATCTATTTATGTTCATTACATATTATTTACCTACACATTTATGCATACATAACAGTAGTTATACATATTGCAATTAAACTTGGTTTTCATTTCATCAATTGACACTTTTATACTTTCTAAATATTTTCTATATTTTAGAGTTATTTATATTGTTTTTATACCATTCCTGCTTCTTTTACCTACACAGATATACAATACATACATTCCTAATGTTATTAAAAATTTATTATATAAATTTCACTTTAGTAAATTAATTTATATGAATTCCTTTATGCTCTTTAAATTCATTAGATATATATATATATACCTATATTATATATATTATACATTGTTTTTTACCATTCATGTCTCATTTTATCTATACTGCAATGCATATTTTCTTCATACATCAATGATATATATGGTATATTTTTTATTGCCAGTAACTTAATGTTTATACCTTGTATAACAATAATAAAAAATTATGACAAAAATATAATTATAAAAAGTTGTTAATTTGGTACCATTCTTAACTCCCATCACAGCATTTTTAATGTCTATTTTTGTTTAAAATTATTATTTTTTAACATATGAATATCTGAAAAATATATATAGATATTTAAATAAAGAAGGTATATGTATAGTTACTTAAAGCATGTATGGACATAATTATATCTAATAAAAGAATTCTTCATTAACCCTTTAGGCATGAGTTTTTTTGACAAGTTACTGAATTTTTATGTTTTTAGTTTTCGACAGTTTACTTATGCCACACATGTTACAAAAAATAATTTTCAGTAGCAGTGCTTTTATTGATATGAAATATATATTAGTATATACATATTTGAGACA
>JAUZND010071180.1:0-17011 GCA_034780555.1 Coelogynopora nodosa
AATTCATAACAATTATCATAGTTCTCGGGTTGTGATAATTCTGCACGTGTTCTCTGTTTACATGTCTTGCGGGTATAAGTGTTTTCGATAAGTGTGTATATCTTTAGTGTAAACTAATAAATCAAGATGAGCAATAATAAGAAATGCAAGATTGGAGTTGAATAATGCATTCCTAGCGCTGCACCATCACCGCACACAATCAAATAAAAAATACTGTTTTACGAATATATCAAACGGGTTCCCACCAAATCTAGTTGTCTGATTCAGCGTACGTCCAAACACACTAAATGACTTCATTTATCTATTTACAAAGGCAGATAGTAGGTAGTCGGGAGAGTTTTAGAAATATGGTGTTTGTGATTACACAATGTAATTATCTTATTAAAACAGTATAATATACAAACAAATTTATACAAAAATTGAACAATTACACAATAGCGATAAACAAAATGATAAATTACTGAGACTAAAATATACACAATGAATCAAAATAGTTAAAATTTCTTATGAATATTCAACATTATTCAATAAATAAAAATAATATACTTTAAATATATTTATAGAGCATGCAAATAACCACTCAATTTATTTAAAAAATGTAACGAAAAATTTACTTTGCAATGAGGGATCATTAAATATTTTCTCTTATCACACTTTTAAGTTCTGTTTATCTTGGAACTTAAATAAAATTCTACTATTATGCTGGCCAAATAACCGTGTTCAAAGCTAAATCAGGATGAGTTTGTAAACATCAACAATTGTGGTAAATGTAGTACATGTCGGACATATTAAATATAATTATTTATAATAAAGTAATTAAAATGAATACTTGTTTAAGGCCGTATGAAAAAAATATTTCAAACATACTAAACTAAATAATAAATAAATAAATGTAGGGCCTATATATTTTAACAATTCCCAAAAGTGATAAAATCAATCACTTGTAATAAATGAAGAATTTATCGTTTTTTAAATGCTGTATAGGAAGGCACTTCAGCGATATTTTATTTCATCAAAACCTGAAAAATTAATAAATAACAAATATAGGCTACTCTATTTTATATATAAATATTCAGATATGTCAACTATAGATACTAGTTTATGAAATCACTGGGCCAATGCTTATTTCAATTTTCACATCAATGTAAAAGAATATTTTTCATTATTTGCAATATGAACTTTCGGATAAAAAACAGAAAGATTGTATTTGCAGTTCTTCAGAAATTATTAAATAAAAAATAATAATAGAATGCACAATTATGTTGCTGGAAACGGATAATGGTTTCATAACATTATAAAATACACATATTTGCAACAATGTAAATCAAAACTAAAAATCAACTCAACAAACAACATAAAAATGGCACTCCAGAAACAATATAAAATTTTGATAAACCAGTGTTGGTATAAAATAGAGTCATATTATAACATAAAATTCCATTATTCATCCTTATAATAGTAGCACTCATCTACCTTATTTACAGAATATAATCTTTATTATTCAGAGATATTTTAAAATTTAGTAATGTGTTGTTTATTCATTTTATTGTATATTAAAAAAATATGCTACTAAAATTATAAAAATGAACTAGCAATAAACAAGACTTCTGAAAATCAAAACTAGCAATATACACATAAATGGAACATTTCAATGGATTTTAACAAAATTTATTGCACTAAATAAATTTGATATGTTGCCAGCTAATATAAATAATATATCGAACATTAAGTAATTCGTTCGCTTTCCATTATTTCATAACATAATTGTTTTCTAAATATAAATTGGCACCTATAGCATAGAACGAATTTTAAATATTTAAAAATATTTTTTTATTCGACTACTCAATAGACTGCTACTTGTGGACACGGCTAATCTCTTTTGGGGACCCAACAAACGTAACATGGTTGCAATATTAAGTCGATAGGTTCAAATAATGTGATTAATAATCATTAATAGATTGTTTAACATGAATATATATATTGTGCTATTTTTTATTTGTATATAATTTGATTGTGCATAAATTAATAAAATTAAATATGAAAGATACGATTTTTAGCCTGTATTTGTAACTTTAACATCTACATAATACATATTTTTTCTTTTTTTCATCAAGAAAATTAACTTTTTAAATTTCAACTAAAACTCATGAACAATTTTTAATTATTACTTTCATTATTTCGAAAATATATTTTTAAAAAATTGGATGAAACATTTTATAGAATTAGTTAATAGATAAAACTGAACAGTCAACACATTTACATCCATTTGATTTTGATAAAACTTATACTATAATGCAATATACCTAAAGCTAAGTAACTATCTTCTGATTACAAATGGTTTATTAACAATTCGCTTAAAAAGGTTTCCGATAAACACGATTTCAAAGTAAAAAGTATTTTTAACTTTTCCGACAACTTTTGATTCATTCGATTGGATTTTCATAATTATATATTATTATTGGTTAAGCCTATAAAACTTTGGGCGTAAAATCGTTAAATATAGTTTATAATCAATGGTATGTAAATAAAATAAAATATAACGGACAACTATTTTAGAATACATAATGTCAAGGCAATAAATAGTTATTTCTGAAATTGTAGTCCTTATAATCTATCTATCTCATTTATTTATTAATATAAAAAAGCAACATAAAAAGCAAGAGAAAAAGAAACTCTATTTCTATTATATACCAAAAGCATATTTATCTAATAATAGATGTTAATAAAGTGCATTGTTTACATCTCTGTTCAAATAAATGTTCGAAGTATATATTCGCGCACATCTAATGGTTTGTGATTAGTTTTAACGGTTCTTATTTTTCATACATACAATATGCACTTCAATCTCATTATACAAATTAAACTAAAGTGTACAAAACGTTATTACTTAGTGTAATAAAATACAGTTCCATATTTATATTGCCGACAAATAAACTTCGCCGTAAATATCTGATGTTTAAAATTTTTAATGTTTAATATTGTAATTAATAATTGTACATTATATATATATTTAAGCAAACATATATTTAAATATACTTGACAAATTGTCAAAGAAATATACAGAAAAAAAAATATATTACTTAAATTTGTAATATACGCATCTGTCATATATCAACGAAAAGATATTCGGTTTTTGATAAGACAACATTTTTTAATTGTATTCATAAATTATTGACATTTATACTATTATTGCTAAAGTTCAATCTCGTATTTTTTCTGAGATTTTTTAATGAACAAAGAGAGCAAAATAACTTTTTGTGACTTTTCTTAAAATAAAGTTTTACAACTATTACGCTATTTTACTATTGTACATTGAAAGTGACGGTCACGTGATTATACCCAAAATTGTACAGTTTTGACAAAAACGAGAAAGTAAAATTATATTTGTCTACTTTTTGTATTTGGATTATAATTGAAAATATATTAATTATTGTATAAATTTACTATACACTTTCTAAATAAAGATTTTTTTGAACTATGTTTAGTGACCAATCAAATTCGATATTTTTCAAAACTACATTTTGTTATTCGAAACATAAACACAAATGAATCAGAAAATAGTAAGGAATCCCTAAATCAATAAGAGGTCATCATATACAGTTTAGTGCACCCAGCTACCATAATGATCTAGGCATAGTGTTATCCGGAACATCTGGCAGTGTTTTTCTTTTTAAAAATGTATGTCCAAGACCATCTTGTCACGTAACCATAGCAATGATTATCTGTGGTACTGATTAGTATCATATAATACATCACGAAGTGGAATAAAATAAGTTTTCCTGCAGTAAATATCAATAATTTTATAAACATTAAAAAATAATAGAATTACTTTTTTGAAAATGATTTGTAATGAATATTTTGAATATCAAAAATTTATCAAATTTATCAAAATTTATCAAATTTATCAAAATTTATCAAATGGCTTAACTATATATATGCAACGTTTCAAAACTCTACTCTACTAGTAAGTTTATAAAATACATCGATCGATCCACCTCCATGATATGAAAGCTCAAAAAAGATCGGTATATTTAAAGTTAAATATTTAGGAATTGTATATTGTATAGTATAATAGTTGTATATTATATTGTATGTAAACGTATAATCCTGTTGCACATTTACTAGTTATTGTTGCGTATTCAAAAAATATGTTAAAAATTAAAAAATATTATATTGTCAGAAAAAATAATATACTTTAAAAATGAGAATATTTATTATTTGCGTGTATGTTTAATTAATATATATATATACTTAGATAAAGATTACATCTACTATGTATAATTATTTATCAGATATAAATAATATTATAATTTCTATTAAATATTATGTGTTATATTGTATAATTGACGTAGTAGGATACAGCTTAGTTGAAATTTTACAAGTGTAAAATATATTAATATAAAAACAAAAATTACACAAATACCATGATACAATTAAATATATATATATACTTATTATATATTACAATATGAAATATTTTATTACATTAATAAAATATTATAACTTCGACAAAATGAGACAATCAAAATAAAGTAATTAAGTTGCCAGAAAAAGGCAAAATGAATTTGTACATAGACAATAAGTTGGTCTACTACTTTTTAGGTTTTTATAAATATTTGCGTAAAACTTCGGAGCAAATTATTACAAAGCAACTGTTTACCATCAACAAATGGCCCGAGAGAGGCTATAGTATATATAGAATAAAATTATTAATCATAATCGTACTTACTACAAAGAGCGGTTTACTTTCGTCCATAAATGGTAGGTTGTCGTGACAAACTTAAATATGCTTTTCCTGTTGCATCAAACCACATCTAAATTTTAAAGATAAAAATAGAGGAAATGAATAAAAAATGTACACAAAAGTATTAAATATAAAACGCAAATTTAATAATAAAAATACTCTATTAAAGAAACAACGTAATATTTCTTAGTGTTAATTTATTTCGAAACAAGCCTGCCGGGATTGTCTCCCAGTTCATCAACAATCCCATTTGACCAACATTCCAAGTTCACCAATTGTGTTTCCAGTTCACCCACACACTTGTCCCAGTTCATGTCTCTTTTCGCATTTATCCGGTTATCAATGCTAATATGCGATTACGGAACGTCTGAAAAATCAATTTGATTACTATTTTGCGTTAAATTTGTTTCATTATTTATAAAATCGATTTATAATCGAATTATGATGATGATGATTTATAAAAACTACTAAACGATGTTCCTTGCATATTAATTCTAGAAGCGTTTGCGAACAAAGAACAAAAAATGTGGCAACTTATATTACTGTAATACCATAGTTATCTATATATCAATCATCGAGTGTGGGTGAACTGTGAAATCGGGTGAACTGGGAGTGGGGTTGAACTGGGACTGTTGGTGAATTGGGAGGGTGGTGAACTGGGACTCACTTATTTCCAATATGTTCCTTGCATATTAATTCTAGAAGTGTTTGCGAACAAAAAATTTGGCAAATTATATCACTGTAATACCATAGTTATATAATATCATCGAGTGTGGGTGAACTGTGAGATTGGGTGAACTGGGAGTGTGGTGAACTGGGACTGTTGGTGAACTGATAGTGAAGAAATCCTATTTTGTAGACAGGTGGGCTGTTGATAAAATACTTAGAATATGGCGTAACATTTATTATGTAGTTACATATTGTATATGCCTATATATATATATATATTGGTAGATTCATTTGAAGGTATTAAATGTGCGACTATAGAAGGCAAAACTTTAATTAGTTAAAATAACTAATCGTTAATATAAATAAAATCGTTGGAAAGAATATATGATATTAGTTAATAAAATTAAATGAAACTTACTTTATTCATTATTTTTTAGTTTTTCCTTTGCATGTTCTATTTAGACATTACATATATATTTTTATCTTTATTAATTTATTGATTTTATGCAAAAAGAATCATCTTTTTAAAAAACAATGAAATTGTTTATTCGACATAATTCCCAATCAACGAAATAAAAACAAGGAAAAACATTTTTTAAATATCAATGATGGACAAGATAACAAATATAAGCGTATAAAGTACAAAGTCTGTATTAGCCTAATATATTATTAGCGAGCTCTATAATTCCTTGTTATTAAACTTTCAAACTAAATTATTTATTACATTAATTATAATTAAAAGCCTGAGACAAAAATAAATGCTTGATATTTAAATATAAAACTAAGAAAACCAGCATGATATATAAATTTGCACCAATAAAATTGCACATTATGATCTAGTAGTATGTAAGATAATAAAATGAATGACACCAAAAAAAGACCGTTATCACAATGTTGAACATGAGGAATTAAGAGTATAATATTTTAATGAATGGTAAGATTAAACGGAATATTGTAACAATCAGCGGTTAACAACATACACCATAAAAATTATAATTTGTTTCCATTTAATTATATATAATTTTCTCACAACAAAATGCAAAAAAGATTTTTAATAAATTAGTTGTTAAAGGAATTTATCTTATATAAGCCAAAACAACAATAAACACACCAAAAAATAGTTAAATTCAATAGAAGTAGATTGCTTTATGATTACTTGCATTACTGATGCATGTCGGCTATTCGGTCTCAGGTAGAGTGATGAAACAGTAGGGATTGCGCTGTATTGAGTGGTCTCTGGCTCTTTATCCAAAATGCTCAGAAATATTGTTTCAATCACTTTTATTAACTAATAAAAACTTTACACTTTATATTAATCTATAGAATTAATTTAATTCTATCGGGTACGTACAATCTTGTTTAATTTGTTGTGAAATTGATTATCTTTAACGGATATTTGACTTATATTATTTGAATTTTTTTAATTTCCAGAAAATGAAAAATACCTTTTACATGTATTATTTTTCAACACATTTCAGCAAATTGTAGTATTCACAAACAAGAAAAAATAGTGTACAATTTTTTTAGGTTTTCAGAACAAAAACATTCTTAATATGACAGGAATTGTAAAAATATACAATTATATTTGAAAAAAATAATTGAAGATGAAATTCTCAACTAAAAGGTATTTCGTCCGACCACTTTGAAGTTATATGAACTAGAATATTAAGTTAGTATTGACATTCCAGATACTGATAAATGCCAGGGTTCCTTCCTCATTTCCCCCACTGCATTCGTATCCATCTCTACATCCGAAATGCTGTCAACATCTGACATCGTCTCTTCTGTGTCCACTACTGTCGTCATCTTGGTATCGACGAGGCTCAAACCATTCACAACAACCGCCCTCTGGTCAGAAGTTGATGCTGCCCTCTTCCTCTCCTCTTCCCTTAGTCTGGTAAGACGCACCTCTTCCAGTCTCTGAGTGAGAACGAAAGCGAAGGCGACATTGTGACCATCTCTCACAACAGTTGACTTAACTACCACATGTGGATCTCCGGCAGGAACCCCTCTTAGAACTGGGTGGGAAGTTGTTGACGCAGCGTTTCTGACCATTGCTTCATCGATTTGCTGGTTTAGTAATAATTTGGAGATAAGTAATGTATAACATTCTATAATAATTCAGCGTAATTAATTAAAAGTCAACTAACTAACAGTGGGTTATCTAAAATATACAGAATATTTGCATATTTATTTAAGAGTAAATAAAAAATTATTTCTTTAATTTTTTTATTTCCACAGATAATGAATAACCTATACAAACTGTAACAATTAATTATCTTGAGTGCTTCATCATAAGAAAACATGTCGTAAAAATAAATTGTCATCTTGTACTTTTCCAAATGCAGGAAAATTATTATATTTATATTATTACTTAAAAGTAGTAAGATAATTTAATTTTTTTAATGAAAATAATATGTAAGCCCCAAAAATGCTATTGCTAAACAACAGATTTTTTTTACATTTAGTAAAAATATAATAACTGATTTGTAGTCTGCGCGATACACATAAACGTTAAATGATGCCCACCACAGTTTCGTAAAGTTTAGCTACGCGCTAAATTATGTAAAATTATGCTAACATTAATGTTTATTGATTTTATTACGTGTTATGGACAAAAACACAATAATTTATGTTCACAATAGATTATGATTAAGACAATATATGACAATATTATGAACACAATAGATTATGCTCAAAAAGGCGTCAGCGAATCAACTCAATATGAAAAGTAATGTTCGCTTATAAAGATTTGTAAAGTTGAAATATAGATATCAATTTTGATTTACTATTAATTATTGCGGTCGACTAAGACCGATATATCATTTAATACCCACTAATATATTTAGGGAACTACTCATATTTATTGGCGTAACATCACAACATGTGAGCTCCGAATCAATATTGCGATTTATGAGTTATTGTTTAAATCAATATACGGAGAAAAACGATATATAAATTATTATTTTTTAACTAAAAAATAAATATTGAAAAGAAAAGTATTCCTATATTACATATATAATAGTACATTTAACCAGAAATTATTATGTGTTAATTAAAGTTGTAGTTATGATTTATATTATATTTTATATTTTAGGCAGTCAGTGCCAATGTTTTTTTATAGTTAATTTAAATTTGGTTGGTTACCAATTGTAAAAGGTTAGTATCAGAAGCTACAACAATTAACAAATAACAACTTTTGAACAGTATGCTATGTTGATATTTATTCGCACTAAATTTGACATAGCGGTTTCAACAGAGGACATATTTTGGTAATAGGTTATTATGGTCATGACATAGCAATATAAATGCTATATTTTATTTCCCATATAATGTCTGAATCTACACATTTTAGAAAAGTAATAATAATTTCTATATCTATATTACAAAAAATGAAATGGTTTTAATGTACAACATGCACTTGAAATTTGTTTCTATATGTGTGATATATGGTCATAGTATTCAGTGTTTATGTTTAAATTCCCACTAGATTACACTTTTAAATTGAGATGTGTAGTGTAAAACATACAAAATACGTCACTGCGCATTTAACCTCTTACAGTAAAAAATATGTGAACTTGATTTTTGTGTACGAAATGTCCATTGAAACAGGTGTGCTAAATATGTGCATTATATGCTAAAAACAGCTAACATTTTTTTTGTAATTTTGTGTCTCATTAAATTTGTCATTAAGGTTTTAATGGTATTTCTAAAAATCTTTGTTATGGTAATCATATCTTGCATTACAATAATTATTGATTATAGCTGTTAGAGTATACGTACGCATAAAATCGAAAAAAATAACACCCCCTGTACGCATTTTAGCACATCCCCACTCCCTCGGTGCGTACGTACTATATGAATGGCCCCTTATGTAATTATACATCCATGAATTTCAATAGAAATTTAATTCAACACAAAGAATATATAACATAATGTATTGGGTATAGGCGCTACATCGTTATCATTACAGAAACTGCTGGTAAAAATACACACACCATTAAAAATGTAGCGGAAATTAGATTACAAATATATTCTTTTATTATGTTTTTAGCATAAAATAGAAATGAAACACCTTTTGCTATAGATGTGTCATATACATAACAATAGATTAAGATTATTTTCATTAGAGTAAATGCGCCACGAAAAAATGGTTATGATTTACACTACATATTATCGAACTACTTAATATATCTGTAAACATGTAATCTATGGTAAATTTATGCAGAAACTATATGGTTGAAAAGACTATTTCATGCATATAGAAACAAATTGGAAAACATTTTAGTACAATAAAACTATCTTGATATATTTAATAGTGATAGAAACTACCATAACTTACCTAAAATGAGTTGTTTGAGATAATTGGTAATAAACATACATTTACCGTTATGTCTTAGCCATAGAAACCGATTACAAAAATATGTGAAGTTGTGAAATCGCCATGTCAAGTTTAGTATAGGGGTATATAACCAATATTATCTTCATAGGATGTACTTTTCAAAAGTTCTGTTTAGACAAGAACTATTATAATTTAGTTAGGTTACTTACAATACAAAATTTGCATAATGAACGTCTGTGACTTATAGGACTAATTAGCATATCTTCGTAGAGGATTGTGCGAGGCAGATAATACAATGTTGCATG
Source organism: Coelogynopora nodosa (assembly GCA_034780555.1). Taxonomy (NCBI): domain Eukaryota; kingdom Metazoa; phylum Platyhelminthes; order Proseriata; family Coelogynoporidae; genus Coelogynopora; species Coelogynopora nodosa. The sequence continues at coordinate 10,061 of JAUZND010071180.1, forward strand.
CTAATTTAGTGTGCAATAAATAATGGCTGAATATAATATAAGAAATGGATCGGCAAACGTTCACCACAACAAATCAGAAACAAAATTATATTATACACTGTGTTCTAGTGACGATGTTTTTGTCCACTCAATTTGTCATTTTCAATATTCACACACACCAGAAAGTTAATAATCTCTGTCAATATATAATAGCTCTATATTAACCAACAAGACGTTAAGTGTATAATAAATATACTGTGTATCTTCTTGATTGTCTCTTGAAGGTAATTATGACTTGTAAATCAAAGCATGAAAAACTAACGGCATCACAGTTTAATTCTTTTAAACAAAACGTCTGATTAACTTTTACTTCTAGTAAATAATTAAAAAGCTCCATTATTCTTTTATAAGTATTGTATGCTTCTATGAACTATCAGGACCTATATGTATAGTTCATAAATGCTTTGTCAGACAGTGAAGAGTGCAGCAGTTTGAATTGTATCGCAAATATTAATATTGTATGACAACAACATACAATATATAGTGCACTAAACCCAAGCATATGTCACTTTCCAAAGCAGACATATGTATGTTCTAATACAATTAATTATAGTTTCATTAGTTTCGATAGTTTCAAATGATGTCTATGATAAATGCATGCACATTGTCTTTATTTACTTTATTAAACAATAACTGCGATTAACTTTAATACAATTAATTTAATTTAATTAAATACTCCTCAGTCAAAAAAAAATTTAAAAAATCGAAGTGTATTTAATTTCATTATATAATATTACAATAGTTCGGACAAGTGGATCACTCTGCTCTGTGTGAATTTTTCCTTTGAGATGTAGTGCATGTTATAAACAATTAATTTACTTATTTTGAAATAATTAATCTCGAAACTGAATAATATTTTTAGAACTTAAATACTACATAAATTTAATTTTTATGAAAAATACACAAATATACAAACTTAAAATATATGTGAATAATTATACATAAAACAACAAATTAGTGTAAAAGAAAAACACCAGATAAACTAACATAAATAACATAAACATAACTTTCCATATTACAGTATTTTTTCAAATTAAGATAAAATATTATAAACTCACCCCGGTTAATGCATTCTGCTGTTTTAGAGGTTCAAAAGATGAGCTTGCTTTCTCACTAGTATCGTCGTTGAATGTATAGCTTTGGGGTTTCCTATCAATCAACAAACATTATATATCGATAATATGATAACGAAAAACGTATCGCAACCAGTATTGAATATACTAAATAAAGTTAACAATGTAAACTTTATAAAATAGGTTAAAACTTTTGACAGCAAATTAAAAATCCCTTACGATTTGCCTATACAAATCTAATACTATAAAATCTAATACTAATAATATAATACTAAAACATATTTAAAGGATAACATAATAAAAAAAACGTCAATTATGTTGTATACTATATAATAATATTGAAAATAGCAGATTATTTAAACAGACACAGTGCATATAGAATGTCACTATCTGCTTTATGTTGATTTATGTTACGTATATTTATGGGAACAATAAAAAAAATGTTTTAAAAATTCAAAGGCAAACACAGTTGAAGTTTAGTGTCAAATTGTGTTATTCTTAATATGATGATTTTATCCAGAAATATAATGCGATAAATTATTTAATTGTTTTAATTTTTTTTGTAATAACACTTGAAGTAGTAAAAACATCCATACAGCTTTATTGTTGCATATGGAAATGGAATAATAAAAAAAATCAAGAAAATATGAAATAAATATATACCGTATTATTGTTACAGAAGCCGATTGTTTTCTTGGCGGACAAGAGTACCCCGAGCATCGGACTGGAAATTGATCACCAGTTCGCCTTCCCTGGTTCAAAGCAACCGCGGACACTGCTCTTGAATTGGACCGACAGCTCCGACTTGACTGCGTTCTGGAGGAGGAGACTCGGTGATAGTTCTCCCCAACTTGTGGAAAAGAGGAGCTAGCGGTCATTGTGAATGCACTGCTCTCAGAGGCCGCTCGCTGCTGTTGGTGAGCTGCATGTAAGAGAGAGGTTGTAGTGAGCGGACAGGGAGCGTGTTGTCGCTGACGAATTCCGGCCCTCCACCAATGGGTGAACTGGACGGGTGTGGAAGCCTGAGTTAATTGGCTGCCAAGAACGCCCACTCTTTGAACGTTTTTTCTTTGACCAACTGTGAATGCACCCTGCATGTAGGTAGCACTCATGATGGAAATTCTGTTAGCAATGCTAGATTCAATGGTTTCAACTGGGTAGGTAACATTTTCTAATAACTCAGAGTCAGTGTCCTCAGTGTTATTCTGAAAGAAAAAAAATATTCTGAACTATTTATTCAGACAATAGAGCTTTTAAAATGTTTGATTCCATTCATGAATAAAATTGCATAATCATACCTAAATTAAATATATATATTCAGCAAGAGGAATAAAAAATTCATGAATTGTTTATATTAAAGCAGTAAAATAAAAATATATCATTACATCATCTTCTAGTAACATCTGCTGCTGACTTCGTCTTTGATATCTGTAATTTAGCAGATTAGCAACCCCTGCATTCCGTGTGGCAGCGCTAGCACTTGTCATTGGCAAATTACTTATAACATGTTCTCGTCGGTACTGAGCAATGTATTCCATCAGGTTGTTATAGTGACGGAAATGGAACTCGCGCTCTCCTCCTGAACCTCTTGGGTCCATTGCATTAACATTGCGCTGAATAAAACATCGTATCACCCCCTCTCGATTGAATGATTTGACACCCGCATAATTCCCATTTGAACGTGAAACTGTATCAATTTTACCATTGCATATAGTAGAGGTTTCCAAGTTTTTATTATCACACCAACCTTGAAATTGTGTATTCTTATCTGGTCCAAATTGAACAGTACTAGTTACCTAAAATGAATTAGAAGTTATTTATTTAATATTTAAAAATAAAATAAATAATTTTTGGGAATCAAAACTCATTTCACCAAACAATAATTTGGATATTGGCTTAGCAAAGAAGGATTTAAAACAATTGTATATTCAAAATAATGTGTACATTAATTACAGTAGAGAAGAAAATAATTTTTTTTATTAAAAATATATATGCACTTACAATGACAAATATATAGTTAATATACTACCATACAATTATATTGATCTTTCAATGGATAAAAACAAAAATAATTATCTATTAAATATGCTTCAATGTGAAAACACAAACAAAATATAAGTAAATAATTTAATAACATAATAATAATAATATAACTGTATAAATAATGCATTTTTTGTGTAGAAACTGTTTTATATAAACACTTTTATTTATTTTTAATGTACATAATGAAATCGAAAGTTAGAAATATTAATTATAAGCACAACAGCACTTCCTTTTCCATTTAAATGTTTGATAGATATAATATAAAACTAATAACAATATCTATTATTTTGAGATGTTCTACTATAAAGAGGTAATACTTTTGAAATATGAATGTATATTTTAAGCAAATAAATAAAATGATATAATTCAGTAATCACAGGCCAGTAATATTCTTAACTTTCCTATTAAGTATTATTAGAAAAGTATTTTTGAAGTATTAGGCTTTATTTTTGGCTATTATTTAGTTCCTCTATGATATTTTTTAAATATATAATTAAAACACAAATTGATCTGCAGATGATAAATAATTTTTATTATTTGTTTTCAAATTATAGTAATAAACATTATAGAGATTATTTCAGGAATTCTAAAAATTATTATGTGTTTTACTCAATTTTAAAATTATTAGAAATGCTTTAGAAATCTTTTAATTTATTTATAAAAAAATCATTAAAATTGTTGCCGTATGACTAAGCAACATTTAATATCTATCGCTTAATAAATTTTCTAATTAATTTTAGAAGATATACTCTATTAATATAATCAACAGGAATTATAAAAAAATATATTATAAATAACATTATATTTATAAATACTCATTTGCTTACCTAAATGAAATAACTATAATAATTAACAATATTTATTGTGCCAAATTCAGTTTTGTACATTATAAAATTTATATTATAAGATATAAATATAATGATTATACCATGAATATATAAAGTTTAATAAATAATAATATTAAATGATTGTGTAAAATATATCTGAAAATATACATATATATATAAATAAAACAAAAGTTGATTATATAAACAACACTTTTTTTTTATAAACCTTTTTGTTTTTTGAGAATGGTTATAATAATCAAAACATGTAAAATATATATAATAATCAGAATGCATAAAACCTTTTTCAATCATTGTTCAAATATTCTACTCTTTCTGCTTTCTATAATATAATTAAAATACATTTAATTTAATATTTCTAGAATTATTAAGTGATAGTTACTGTTAATATGGATTATATTATATTTATCTTAACATATAAATACTTAACTTTGCTTCATTTTATTTTTAAAATATATACATTATTCTTGTTCTTAATTAAAAGCCTTATTAAAAATATTTTATATTAGAATAAATGATTAAATCATGTATTTGAAATTGAATAAGTGTAAAACTAATATTATTATTAATAATACAATAAAAGTATAATTAATAAAATAAGGCAGTTAACTTTTATTTTTATTAACAAACAATCTTGAAATATTATAAAATATTTATGTCATCATTTTAATTATTATTATAACATATCTATAATAAATTTTTATAATTTTACTATCATTAAATTAAATATATAATAAATAAAATTATTGAATTTTTTTATTGAATATTATACCTGTCTGTAATTATGTTTAATTGATTTATACTATATAAATATATTAAATTATTTTAAAGGATATTATTTTTTCAGATATATTAAAATCATTTTTATTAGTATATATTTATGATATGTAATTTTAGCATATATTAAAATTTTTGATAAAATTCTAAAAATTAACTGATTAAAAAATCCTGGTTAATGCACCTGCAGGCATGGGCACAGTGGGCATGTGCCCACTCCTAAATATGTTATTTATTTTATACCCCCTCCTTAAAATATTTGCATATTTCTGATTATATAGTGAATATAAGTATCTGTTCTATGATGCTAGTCTATGATTCATTTGTGCATATTATTTTACAACTAAATATTATTCATTTTATAAACATGTTTCACAAAATATTTTTCTTATTTTTATTTTTACCATGTTATAAATAATCTGTTAGATTGATATCATCATGGTTTTGTGGTAATGAAAACATAATAAAACTGAATCCCTTTTTTGTAGCATGATCATGCTAGCCTGATTTTCTGTGGACATGCTTGCAGTAAATATTTAATTTCTTGAAAAATTTTATAAATATTTATGGACATGCAGTTGTCATATGTATATATCTTAATACTTGTCAGTATAATTTGTTATATATAGTTTGAAGAAAATGGTTGTATAAATAATTGTTATAATTATTTATATATTTAAGTAATAAATAGTAATTGGTTATAACTAATAATTAGTTATTTTATATATATAACTTATATATAATATAGTTATAAAGATTAATTTTTATATTTAAGGATCCTAGATAAATTAAATATGTTTTAGCTTTACAAACTTGAAAATAAATAAAAATTTATAATTAATAAAAAATGATGTTAATTAAATAAAATAGTGTACTGCATATCCTGATCTAAGAAATATGTTTAAGTTACTTGTACAGGATGGATGGATAAATCAGTGTATATAATAGTGAATATGATAAGTGAAAATAATAATGTAAAATATGTAATGGGTGTAATGGAACTGAATTGGGCATTTAAGTGGAGCATATTATGTACTATAATGGCTATGCAGACAAAATCCAGTGGTAGTGAGTAAACATGTGGGTCAAACCTTTAATTTTATAATTATAATACTAAAAAAGTACACTTTTAAATTTTATTCCAATAACTATTGTTTTCCTACGCTACTGTCCACCTGATTGATGCTTACTAAATGTTATTGCTGAAGCATGGCATTATTCACACGCATATTCACATTGTCATTAAAATGAATCACAGTCTACAGACACATTTTTTGATGTTTTTAAGAAAAACAAATGTAACATTTTTGTATATTTAATAGTGAAAACATACTTCCAATAACTTGTCTGTTATGGTTCTATCTTCATAACATGATTGACACCCCATTTAAAATGTTAAACGTATTACAAATATAAAATATATACAAATTTCTTCCTAAATTTTTGTACAATTTTTGAAATAGGCGGCTGATCTGTAAATAGTTGTATTTTAATTGTTTTGAAATATTCAAAATATTGAAAAATATTACAGACATCCCTACAATCAACTCTTGAAGATTTCAAAAATATGTGTACTAAATATATATAACCCAAAGTTGTAATTCAATTTTTCAAACAGTAAATATACGTTTTATAATAATTAATCATTAGAAAAATTTCGAGAGAACTATAAACAATTTTGTTAAAAATAAAACCGGTTTTTATAATATTTTTTAATTTACATACATTTTGTTAAATTTATTTCATATTTGTGCATTTTTTTGCCTTTTATCAGTAAGAAAGAAAATATTATACAGCTTTTAGAGCATAAGTTATCAAAGTTACTACATTGATAATTGGGTATTATGCAAATTTTACATATTATATAACATTATTATGTTGAGATGAATGAGAAACTATATTTTCATTGATGAAATTATAAGAAATGTAAATATGTTTCGCTCCATATTTTTGATTGCAACAGTTATATTTATGATATATACCGAATGCTATATCGTATAATTATGGTATTAAATAACCCTTATTTGAGAACTCTGGCTGATGGAGAATTAAACTAATGCTTTATATTTAGTCTATGTATTTTTTAGTTTAGTTTCTAGCTTCTAGTTTAAACTTACTAGTCGTAGTTTAAGCGACTTCTTCTTATGAATAAAAATAAATCAAGTTTAAACTTG
>JAUZND010071202.1:0-17010 GCA_034780555.1 Coelogynopora nodosa
TGACACGAGAGTTTGCGGACAAATGATGTTTATCAACAAATTGAGCAGCATAGAGGTTAGTCTGAGTTACTAAATGTCTATATAAATTATCAGTTAAAAATATATTAATGTAATCCAAAGGAGAGAATCCGTCAGTAGCAACTCGCACCCCAGGTTTTCCAGTGAAATCATGAATTTCAGGTACGCTTCCTGTTGGATCCTTCCAGGCGAGTCCTGCATCGTAGACAAATCCAGTGGTAGATACAATTGGGACATTCTTTGCCTTTTTAGGTTTCTCCGATATCATATCGTTATCGCTTGTTTCAAATAAATCACCACTATTATGTAATGAATCTTCCGACAATGAAGTATCTAAACTTGAGATAGACGACATCTTGATAAAATTGAAATTGTATGTTTGATTGTATCTAAAAAAATAAAATTATAAATTTTTGAAATAAACAAAATTACCAAAAAACGTCTTTGATCGATAAAGAAAAGAAAATAATACATTACATGACAACTAAATTCAATAAAAACAACTCAACTAGACAACACATTTCTACCGCGAATATAAATTTATTACATGAATATTATGTGAATATTTGAAATTTGAAAATTATCTATAATTGCCGGAATTTCATTTTTTTTAGATTCCTTATAATCGAAATTTAATTTACTTTAATTATTAATTATTTAATTTTATTATAATTTATTACTCGTTTCAATTTAACATTCTCGATTTACCAAAAAGTCACTTTTCCTCAATCGAAACAAATAATCATTGTTCATCTTGTATAATATACAATGTATAGTGAGTAAATAATTTAATTTATTTCTATTTTTAAGAAATTTAAAACTAAAGTGAGTAATGGAATAATATAATTTTAAATTAAAATTTTTACATCTGCTAATTATAGCACGTAATTAACCATAAATTAAAATTCCATCAACATTTTTTTAAGGTGGTATTAAAAAATTATTCAAATTATTCAAATTATAAAATTTTAAAATTTTAAAATTAAATAAACCATTAATTAATCAATCAGCTTGTATTATCATTTTTAAATAGTTGCATTTATAAAATAAATTTTTTAATCAGTGAGTAAAAATTGTTAAAAAGAAGCATTTGTTTAAATTTTCGTTTTTAGAGAGTAATAATTGATTTTAATCAATTAAGATTAAATTTTTTTGATAAAAAAAATTTATTTAGGAAGTTATTACATTACAAATTGATTATTTTTATTATTTAATTAATATTATTAATAATTTATTACAGAAAGTAAATTAATATATCTATTATAATATAAATTGTTTTAAAAGTTTTTCACATAATTTTAAATAACATTTCAGTGCTCAGAAAAACACAATCGCCGGGTATGAAAACTTAATATTGATTTTAAATTTGACAAAATTAGACACTTTATGTAATATAAGTTTTAATTTAATTATAATTATATTTTTCACTCTTATTTAATCAAATTTAAACACATTAAAAAATTTTTAATAACAGTTGGTAACAAATAATTATATAAATTACTAATCACATTTGTGTTAGTGGGTAATTCATATTATTAATAATAATGAGTAATAATAATAACTATGAGTAACAATTTTGTAAAAGTGTCCATTTTTTACAACAAATTTAGACAGTATATTTAAAAAAATTAATTTAAACTTTAAATTAAAATTAAAATATATAATAGAATGTAATATTATTATAAATATTTCCAATAAATAGCTAAAACATTAAAATAAAATAATTTAATTTTGTCTTCCATACATTACAGGCAGTAATTAAATAAATTGATGAATTAACATTTATTTTTATCCATTTAGTTTGTAATTTTTATAATTTTTGAAATTTTGAAATTTTTTTAAAATTTTTTATATTAGTCTGTATTTTATTTTTATTTTTTATTAAATATTTTTATACAAAATTAATAAACCTGATCATTATTTAGTCTGTAAACTTTAAAATTTAAAAATTATTAAAAAATAGAAAACTAAAATAAATATTTTTAAATACTTTTTTATTAAGTGGGTATTTATTTAAAATAATTAAAATTGTAATTTTAGTATAATAAAAACAATAAATTCGCCAATCAATAGACAGTAATATAAAATTTACATGTAAAATTTTAAAATTAGACTTGAAACTCGTATTCAATTTTTCTAGCTTGTAAAATTTTTTAAATTTAAAAAATAAATAAAAAAAGTTTTTAAAAATTATTAAATTATATTTCAGTAAGTAAATAAATATTTAATAAAAATTTAAAAGCATTAAAATGGAAAATGTATTTTAAAAGTTAATTTAAAAAAAAACTTTAGAAGGTTTTTGATTTATATAAATCTTATATATCATTTAATTTAATTTAATTTAATTTTTATTTTCAGATAGTAAAAAAATCAATTAAATTAATTAATATTTATTTTAAGCGAGTAATTTAGAAATTTTGTAAAAATTATATTCAATTTTAATTATATTCGTTAGAAGGTAATTATAAAAATTAAAAAAATTTGTTTAAATTTGTTTAAATATTAAATAGACGGTAGATTATTCTACTTACTATTATTATCAACGTTTTTAAATATTTTTAATATTTAAACTATTTATAGGAAGTAATTATTTTAAATAATTTTTTTTAAATCAGTTTTTATGTTGTTTTTAGTAAGTAAAAATATATTATCAAATTATAATCAGAACAAAATGTAATGTATCAATACATTGCAATGACGTGTCACTTTTAGTGAGTAAAACTATTAAAAAATATAAAATTCCCTACATAAATTTAGCAAGTAATCGTTAAAAATATTATTTAATTTTTTATATTTTTTATTATTTTTTACAGCACGTAAATTATTTTGACTTATTTCATTATAATTAAAAAATTTGTTGACATAAAATAGTTGCCAGTACAATTTTTTCATTTTTAAGTTATAAATTTTTAAATTATTCAATTATAGCTAGTAACGATTTATAAAAATTATGAAAATTATAATTATAAATTTAATAAATGATAGTTAGTAAATTTTTTTAGTTAAATAAATTTTAAAGTAAAAATATTATTTTTTAAAATAGAGAGTATATTATAATAAAATAATTATTTTATATAAAAACTTTTAAATTGAAATTTATGACTTATAAATGTCAATAGCCAGTAAGAGTCATAAATTTATATAACAATTACTAAAATTAATTAATTTCAATTTACAATACAATTTATTTTAAATATTAAAGTTGGTAAAATTCCAGTTTTTTTTATTTTAAAGTTTGTATGTAAATACAAGATAAATTTTCAATTTTAACAATTTTGAAGCTAGTAAATAATTACATTTATCATAATAAATAATTTTCAAATTTACAAATTTAACTATTATATTAATTATTATAATTGCTATTTTAGAGTGTAAACAGACTATTTAGTTTATATAATTTATTTAATTTACCTTTTAAGTGAGTAAACAACTTAAATTAATATTTAAGATATAATAAAACAGTATTTTAATTTTTTTAAATTATTTAGACTCTTCCAAACGTAATAAATTATTATTTCAATTAAATTAACTAAGATTTTTTAATTTTTAATTTTTAAGATGGAACAAGGTAAAATAAAAATTATCTTTTTATTTTAATTACATTTATAAATTAAAGTGTAATCCATTTATTTGTAGAAACTCGTAAAACAACATTTACAAATTAATACAAATTGTAAATAAATAAAATATATTTATTATTTTAGATTCAGGAAAAGACAACAAAAAAAGGAGGCTAAACTTAATGATAGTATTATAACAGTCTAAAATGTATAGTTATAAATTTTAATTCTTAAATTTTAAAATTTGTGTTTGTTTTACAGTTTACTGAGGCTCATACTTGTAGCAAAAATTATAATCTTTTAAATCATAATAAAAGATTTGTATTGTTACACTGCAGTTCAAGTTTTTGGTCCTATAAATTTACTTTTATTCAATAAATATTCATAGTTTTATTATTAATTTATCAGTAATATAATTTAATTGCCATTTAGTTTCCTAGAAAACTAAAAACAAGATTTAAAACCGAGTTGCTCAAAGCTCATGAAATTTCAAACTACGTGAATTCAAGCATCTACAAGAGTAAAAGTTTCAAACATCATAAGCCGTACTCACGGAAATTAAAAAACATGGTCAAAATCTTGTACGTGGTCAAATTATATAATAAATTATCAAATTCAAGTTTAAAAATTTTCAAGTTTTTACAAAGTTAATAATGAGCAACGAGTAATTACATTTAAACATTTCTACTTTTTTAATATATGATAATAATTATTTTTTAAATTGTAGAGTATATTTTATCAATGTTGAAGAGGAACAGAAAGAGCCTGTTAAATCGGGAGGATGTAAATATGGAGGACAGTAATAATTATTAATATTAATAATAAAAATTTATTTAATGTTTTATAATTTTTAGTTACTGCAAAATGGCATCTTTAATGATGTTTTTTGTATTCGTATTGGTCTTTATCGTAGGCATGATCAAGTTTATGATATATTTGGTGAAAGATTAAAATCCAGAATGCCACTTAAAATATTACATTAATAATTAGTTTTTAATTAGTAATAAATATTTACAAAAAAATTTTATTTTCTATTTTATTTATTATAATTTCAGTTATTAATTAATAACTCATTATTAACTCATTATTATTGATGAGAGTTAAATTTAGCTGGCAGACTCTACGTCAGAACTGTAGTTTGTGTGTGCCAGGCATTTTTGTGGATAATTTCACAAAAATAAACTAAACATCAGTCACTATAGCGATTATTTGAAGATGAAAAAATACGGAATTTTGATGCTCAACATGGGAGGACCCAAAAACTCATCAAAAGTGAACAATTTTCTGACCAATTTGTTCACAGACACTGACATTATACAACTTCCTTTTCAAAAGTAAAAAATTCAAAAATGGAAAATATTTATTAAAATTTAAAAATATATCAATTGATAATTCTGTAGATATACTGGACCTCTTTTGGCAAAATTAAGAACTCCAAGCATCCAAAAAAATTACAAAGATATCAACGGAAGTCCTATCCTAAAATGGACCAATTTCCAGGGCTCAGAAATGATTAAAATGCTCTCAAAATCTCTCAAAGTTTCCATTAACTACTACATTGCATTTCGGTACACAACTCCGCGAATATCTGAAGCGATAGACCATATGGAAAAGTAATTTTATAAATTTTTTTAAAGAATAATTATATATAATCGTTAAAAAGTTGCAATGATTATTAATAATTTATTAATAATAATGAATTTTGATTTTTTTACTCATGAATAGCGCCATTCTAAAGTTCCAAAATTGACTCGTTTTCATTTGTTACACATTTTTTTTTTAGCGAAACATTTTTTGAACAATAATTGCCATTTTTCATGTAATTGTCATATTTTTGATAAAAGGGAGATAGGTATTCGTAGGAGACTACATGGTTGTTGTTTTTATAGCCTACATTTAAAAAATTTAAATTTAAAATAAATTACCTATAATTAGAGATACTATTGTTCCCACTGTGACTGATATTATCAAAGTTATGATACCGTAATTTAAGTATTGGGTTTTAAATAATTGACAATCGTATCTATAAAAAATTATAACTTTAATTTTTGTATATTTTTTATTAGTTACTTTAAAAATTTCCCAACTGTTAATGAAAAGGTGAATAGAAATCCTGTTGATGAACCAACTATCGCTCCCTATAAAACATTTAATTTATATTTTTACAATTTATTATAAAATTACTATTTTGTTTGTTGGCCGAATATATATTCCCATAACAAATAATGACATGATGGAGCAGCCAAAAATGCCAAATAAAGAAATTGATAGCTAGAATAATTTATTAAAAGTCAATATCTCATTCAAAATTATATTTAGAAGTAAAATTAGAATTAAAATAGGTTAAAAACCGTCAACATTTCATCCAATAACGTCACAATAAAACATAGAGCAACCAATAATATTCCGACAAAAATACCTAGTTTTAAAACTAATATAAAACTAAATAATAAAATATAGTAATTGATAATTATTTATTACTTATTCCGACGGATATATTTTTCTGTTTGACAGAATCAACATGTTTCACGTGGTTTTTTAAAATTTCAGTCATTAAAACGGTAGCTATCGAATTTATCCCGGTAGACAAGGTACTATATTATTTGTAAAATGTAATAATATTATTTTTAAAAATGTATTGTTTTTTAACCTGAAACTGGCTGACAAAAGAGAAGTGTAGAAAATGCCTGTAAAGCACCAATATCGGCTGAAAACATCATTGACATAATAGGGCACGATTTGATCAGCTTTTCCGGGCAAAATTTTGTTTTTATAGTGAACGTTTATGCACACACCACAAACTACTAATATTATGGTTGTCAGCTGTTTCATGGGGAGAATTATGTACAAGGATCTAGCAATTTTTATTTTTAAAAATCATTCTTATTTGATAACCAAATTTTGGCGAATTAAAATATAATATTTTTAACCTTTTGGCTCGATTCATGTCGGCTAATGACAGCATTCTTTGTACTTCACATTGGTTTGTAGAATAGAGGCCCATTAATACAAACGAGGAGCAAAAAATGAGTTGATAAATGTTGTTGTAGACTCGAGGATCAGGGTCGAAACTACCATGTGAAATGTATGCAAAATTTATCATAATTTATATATTGGGGTGTAAAAAAAGTCAACAATGTTTTGTAAATAACCAGCAAAAAAATGAAAAATTTTATTTTGTATGTTGATTGAAATTTGGAAATTAGAAGATTCATATAATAATTATAATTATCGCTCATTTACGATTCAATTTATTTTAACAATTATGGAGTCTACTCAGTCTAGTGATCAAAATATAATAGTGAACCACATTTTAAACACGATATTTACATATTACATCTTTTTAAAATAGTAAAATTAAAAAAAATGAAACATCTGATACAAAAATATAACTATTTTTTATTGCGGGATTTTTTAAAAATAGTTCATTATTAAATTTTTAAACAAGGAATTTAATTTTTTTTTTAATTTAACTCACTTGTAGGCAATTTTGCCGCTTAATAATGCACGTAGAAAGTGATTTATTTTAAAAAAATTGATCTACTAGTGAGTGACATAAAATCTATACTTTTAAAAATTTTTTAATAGAAAAAAATATTGTATACTTGAAAAACGTTAGCTTGCCGTAGCTGTTGAAAGTTTTGAAAACGTTGACTATTCCCCCATTGTCGATACAAGCCACTACGATTATGAAAATTGGCCCAACGAGAATCAAAGAAGCTTGTATGGCGTCACTCCACAAGACAATCTTCATCCCACCCTACAAATTAAATTATAAATATTATTAACATTTCTTATTACGAGGCTTGTGTAGGCTGTCGTAATAAATGCAATGAGGCATATAATGTACCATATGTTGATCTTTTCCACTGGTATTTTATATTTAACAAAAATTTAGTTTTAAACTAAAAACTAGTAAAAAAATATTACCTGTACTCACGGCTATTGCTGGGGCATATAAAGCAATAGACAAGTAACAAATCTAGGATTTATTATAAAAAATTATTTTTTTATGTTTTTATACTTACAGTTTGTATGATAAATATTGTGGCCCCGAAAACTCCGACGACGCGGCTGAATCTCATTTCTAGATACTAGAATGTAAATTTAGTTTTAGTATTTTAAGAAATTTATCACAATATTTACAACTTATTTTAGTTTAAAAATAATACTTCAAACACTGACATTTTAATAGACCTGTAAAACACTGGAAGAAAGAGTTGTGCCGTGCAATATATCGAAATAAAGTATGAAAATATGACCATGACATAACTGGTTCCATTTCTATATGTTTCAGAGGGTATTCCTAGTAAACTGATTGATGAGATGAAGCTCGCTAGCAGGGACAAGCTGACTTGAAATACAGGGGTGTTTTTAGGTAGAGCATATTCCTTTAGACTCTTTTTCCTCACTTTATTAAGTTTTTTTAAAATTTAAAAAAATTTTTTTAATTTTTTTAAAAATTACTTTTAAATCCAAAAACTATCCCTGAAAAGAGAAAAAATGACATAAATGTCGCTACAATAATGTAGTCTATCACGTATAACATTATGAATAGTATTGAATACTAATATTGTATACTGTACTCGACTGAGAATTAAATTAAAGAATATTTAAATTAATGTAAAATGTAAAGAAGTTTACAAAATGAGTATTTTAGTTTTCAAAAATGTACCAATTTTTATAAGTAGTTTAAATTGTAAAGTTTTTTTAAATAAATATATGCGTGAGGTGTTTTTTAATTGATATAATAGGTCAATTGATGTAATTTAATATTATAAGTACATTATATTAATGATTATAATGATTATTTGATTATTACTTGTATCGGTCGAAAAGTATCAGTTATGCGATAGTAGAATACTATGAATTTGAAGGTCGAGTGAAGCTAGCCTAGCGTAGCTAACAAACGAGGGATTCTATAGATTTACTACGCTAAATGATTTTTTGATACGATACAAATTGTTATTTTCTTGGTGACGTGATGCAGTTACATTGCTTACGTAGTGGTTTTTAATTTTATTTTCAAACTGGTTTGAGCGTTATTTCCAATTTTCATAAATTTATACTATTTACGTGGCCCACCTCCCAGTCCTCAACCACCGAACCCTGCGCCACTTATCTAACAACCTCAGACCCATCAATCACACTACTCTCCACCACCTAATACTACCAAAGCTATACTCTCATTGAATTAACTAGTTTTGGTAATAATATTTTAGTATCTAGTCAAAATGCTGCCTCTTGACTTCATGAAATGCCATCTACAAAAACTGTTATTTTTATTATAGTAATTCTAACATCGCATACATTAGAATAGGCATCCCAGATAAGAAGCATGATTTTGAAAGCACTGTTTGAAAATGAAAATATTTATCACAAAATAAGAAACGGGATGTCTAGATACAAAATATTGAATTTAAATTTGACCAATAATTGAATAGTTAACAAAAATATCGAAATATTGAAATTGAAATCAAATTAATATTTGCATGACGAAAACAAGATGCAACGTGATTCTGCGGTATCGATAATCATGTAAATATAATACTGCCGGCAAATATTAGGCAAAATGCAATTATTCGAAACTGCTAGTAATTTCTGTCTAGCTGCAAAATATTCTGCATTTAGAAACAATTAGAAACAATTCTGGGATGCCTAATTAAAACCAGTTTCTAGTAACTTAATCTAGTGTAATTAAAAGTTCTACTTTATGTAACACTTCCCCATAGAAAACTGAGCCATGAAAATTCAAATCACCAGGAAAATAATGTATTTCAAAAGTTATTTGGAAATAATTTTATAATAATATAATAATCAAATTTTGAATTATTATTTATAAATGTGCTTAAATTTCTTAAATTTCTTAAAAAAATAATTTTTTTTTCATTAGAGATGGAATAACAGACGTTGTTGCCTTTTCTCAATACCCTCAATATTCTTGTTCGACAGTTGGAAGCAGTCTGAACGAAATTTCAAATTACTTCAAAACTAAACAAAATTTCTTCAAATGGTCTCTAATTGACTCGTGGTGTACAAACAGGCATTATATTGATGTAATTTGACAGGTCTTTATAATTTGTTCTTAATTTATAGTTGAAATGTATAATTACATTTAGAGTTGGGTTGATTTAATACATAGTCATTTGAGAAAATTAAATGATGTACAGAATAAAAACACCATCCTCGTGTTTTCTGCCCATTCTCTTCCCGTAAAGGTAGAAATTTGAATAATATAACTACAGTTCAACAAAATTTACGTTTTTTTGATGGTAGAATTTTCATTAATATAATTAACGTATCTAGTCAGGGCCTGATTATGAGGGTCGGGGGCCCGAGGCACTTAAAAATTGACCATAATTTAATTAAGTATAATTTTTCATTAATGTACACATTTTTTTTACTCTTTTTTTTTGCTGAATATTTTGGAACATATTTTTATCTATGTCACATTCATTATTAATATATTATTATTGATTTTCCTAAAAAGTACATAAAAGTTAGACACTTTAGAGGCACGTTTTATTTTGCATTTTTAACATTGTTTTCTCATGATTTTGCAAAAGCCGCAACGTTACGATTTGTAAAATTTTTAAAAAGACTAAAATCGACCCATCTAGTTCACAGTCTTGGCATATGACTGTAATTGCAAGTATACAAATTTGTCACAAATGTAATTTTGTTTGATTCTGACATTTTGATGAACTTTTCAAACATTGCTAGCTGAAGAATCTCTCTTTTCATCACTTTCTTGAGATGACTTGTAAAAAGTTTCTAGCTGATTAAATAGAACTATAAATTCTGCCTTTCAGCTTTGGAATAGGATATTGCTATATATTGATGCGATTAAAGTAAACAAATTATATAGAGACTTCTATTTAGTTGTATTAATTGTTCATTTTTTTAAAATTATGTCTTAATTTTTCTAAAATATGTTCTAAAAAAAACACTTTGATGCAATTCTATCAAGAACCTTTGTTCTTACTCATGTGGATTAACTTTAGGTTGTCAAACTCTATGTCTAATGCGCGATACAGTTCTGATAAATGGCGACTCTAGCATAAAAAAGGTACTCGGGCTCATGTGTTACCATGTAATTTTGTCATGACAATAAAAAAAATTTTATACATAATATAAATCGGTCAGATTTTAAATGAACTTTGGAATAAATAAAATAAAAATACTTTTATTTATATATAAAATCCAATCTTCGAGATTTTTTTGAAAATTCATTAATTATTTTTGTAAAGATGAGTAAAATATAGATTTTGTTACGAGCAATTAATAATGTATTTGAATAAACGATAAATACAGTACAATAAAGTAAGCTTCAATTTAGATTAAGCAGTGTTGCCAGATCTTTAATCTAAACTTTATTAGTGGTAGCACAGGTTACTACTGCTCCCCCTTTAAAGAAAGCGTAGAGGCGTGATATATTGTTTTGCTAATTTTGGTATCTGATTGGTTTTTTGATTATTCTGCCATGCCTCGTTGATTGTAAATCAACGTCTTCATTATCCACATCTCGATGTTGTAGATCGTTGTAACTCTCCTCTCTTTTCCTGTAAGGGTCTTGGTTTTTTGAAACTTTTGGCATGTTTTGCTTATATTTTTCGAAATTATAACTGGGTTTCCGTCTGACCATAGAGTCGTAATTCTTCTTTACTCTGTCGTTGTTTCTTTTTGTGAGTTTCTATTGTTATTTTGTTTTCGTTTACAGTGGATAATCGGTTCAAATCGTGAACTTCCATGTTCATTTTTCTGCCATACAGAATCTCCGCTGGACTCAACCCATTTTTGCAGGATTTGGAATTTCTCAAATTCATGAGGAAGAATGGAAGTTTCGCGTCCCAGTTGTGTCTATCTCGGCAGTTTACTCTAATTTTATCGCGAAGTGTCCTGTTTGTCCTTTCTACCAGTCCCGTGGCTCTGTGGTTGTAAGGAGTATTAGTGGTTTTCCTTATTCCGTATTCCTGGCACATCTCTTTAAATATAATTGACTCGAATCGGTTCTGATTGTGTCGGGAATACCATATCTGGTGATAATGTTATTTTTGATTATTTCAACAGTTTCTTGAGCTGTCATGTTTTCCATTGGAATTGCTTCTACCCAGTTGCTGTAATGGTCAACCATAACGAGGATGTATCGATTTCCGTTGGGGGTAGTTTCAAAAGGTCCAAGAAAGTCAATTTGCCAAATTTGGTTGAAATAATTGGATTCGATTTGGTTAAGAGGTGTTTCTCTAGTCCTTCTTCCATTTTTTCCTCGGTTGCATTGATCACATTGAGTTACTTTTTGAGTTATTTCTTTGCACATCATCGGCCAATAGTAATGTTCGGATATGTTTTGAATTGTTTTTGATATACCCGGGTGGTTGTTCAACTCATTCTCATGAAAAAATTTTATAACTTCTTCTGTGCTTGTGGAGGGACTCAAGGCGCGATTTCTACCGTTCATATTTATAAACAACAGATTTGATGATGATTTTTTCACTATGTCTAGTTTATTAAAATACGGGTTTGATCTCGATATGTTATTGATGTTGCGAGATAACATGTATGATTCTATTTCCTTTAGATTTGTGTCTTTTTTCTGGTTTCGATGCAGATCGAATCGCTCGTTTTGAAGTACATTTATGGCAAAAACGTCGTCGGAGATAGTTTGAAGGGGTTCTCTAGATAAATAGTCTGCAGTTATATTTTGGGAGCCAGGGCGGTAGGTGATGGTGAAGTCGAAATCCTGAAGAATTTCTGTGTATCTGAAATGCCTGTTAGTTTGCCGTTTTGATTGCATTATGCCGGTAAGAGGCTTATGATCCGTAATGACTGTGAAAGGCCGTCCCTTAAGATATTATTCGAATTTCTTGACAGACCAAACTATCGCAAGAAATTCTCTATCCACAGTAGAGTATTTCATTTGGGTTGTGTTCAGAGCTTTGCTAGAAAATTGTACGATCTTGTCGTTTTGTGACAATACTGCTCCCAGGCCGTAATCGGAAGCATCTGTTTCCACGGTGAATGGTATGTTTGGATCTGGCATGGCTATAACGGGGCTTGTGGTCAAAAGTTCTTTTAAGGCTTTGAATGCTTGGTGGAATTCCTATGAATTTTGTTGTCTTTTTCAGCAAATTGTTTAACGGAGCTGCTACGGTTGAGAAATTTTTTATGAAGTTTCGGTGATAATTGCATAAACCCAGGAACCGTTGTACGGCTTTTACATTTGTAGGGGGCTTTACGTCGGTTATGGCAAGTATTTTCTCGGGATCACATTTGACTTGATTGTGTTTTATGATCTTACCCAGGAATTTGATTTCTGGAACGGCTATGGTTTTTTTTTCTGGGTTGATTGAGACCCATTTCTTTTATTAGCTTTAGAGTATTGTCGATATCTTCCTTGTGTTCCTCTATGGAATCGGATGCCACAATTATGTCATCGATGTATACGAATACATTTTTTGTGGTTTCAAATATGGTATCCATCGTGCGCTGAAAGGTGGCCGACGCATTCGTTAGACCCATGGCCATAACTTTGAATTGGTAAAATTTTTTCCCATAAGATGTGTAGAAACCAGTTTTGAAGCGATCTTCTGGGGCTATGCTGATTTGGTGATAATTGTTTGTTGATCAGGAGGAGGATATGAATCTTTGATGGTTATTTTGTTTAACTCCTGGAAGTCGTTCAAAAATCTGTACTCGCCGTTTGGTTTTGTTTTTAGGAATTTTGGTGATCTCATTTCGCTTGTTGACGGTTCAATTTGGTCAGCCGCTATAATTTTTTTGATCATTTCATTTTCCGTGGAAATTAGGTTTAAAGGAGTGGGAAATATGGGGCACTTGATTGGTTTGTAGCCATCAACCAGTTGTATTCGGTGAATTCCTATTTTACATCTACCCGGGGTTTTCGAGAAGCATGAGGAGTATTTTTCCAAAATTGCTTCAAAAGGTGTTAATTTGGTATTGATGTTGTTTATCGATTGAGGCTTCATTGATTGGTTAATAGAAATGACGCGCATCTGGATTGAAAAACCACAGCTCAGAATGTTAGAGCCGTCAGTTACTATGAATTGGTGCGGTTTACGTTCACCTTGGATGTGGAGCATGACAGTTCCGTATGATTTTACGGTATTTTTATTGTAGTCACTTAATTTTCTGGAATTAGGAGTTAGTTGTGCAATATCATAGTTAAAATTTTTAAAAGTTTTAATATTTAAAAGGTTAGCAGCGGAACCCGAATGTAACTTTAGTTGTCCCTATGGTGTAATTATAGTCATGGTATCATTACAATTTTATTTATAAGGTCTTCTTTATTTTCATGGTCGTTAATTAGTTCTCTTTCTATGGACATTCGGCCCAATTGAGATAACCTCTCTTGACTCATTGTTGATCTTAAGTATGTTATTATCCTAGATAATGTTAGGGTTAAAGTGAGTTGAATAGATTTTGTCTTTTCATGGAATGCCCGTTAGAGTTTATTTACAATTATAAATTCAAGAAATTTAATAATTGAGGTACATTTTCGTATATCATTTTTTTCTCGTCATAAGTTATGTCAAGTACCTTACATTGTAGTATTTGAAAAAGCTTTTCGGCCTTGTTGAGGATATTACGGAATACTGTAATAAAAAAATTGAAATTAATATCTCTCAATTTCATATCTAAATTTTCTGCTAAATTAATTGTATCCTCGTCACATTGTTGTGTATTCTGAAGATTACTTTCAAATGCACTTGATAAATCATTTTTCAAGTTACTAATAGCATCTATAACACCACAGGGTTTCACCATAATCAGTAAATAACTTTTTTCTTTTAGAACTTGAGGAACTAAATTTACTAAATGAACGAACATGAGCCATAAAAACTTTGACGTGATTTATTCGCTCACAGCTTTTACTTAGCACTAGATTCAATTTGTGGGCATAACAATGTATAAAATGGGCATATTTTATTTGAACGCCAATTAATTTCCATCGTAAGTTAGGCTTATTAATATGTCTTTAATATTTGTATAATTATAATTATTCAGTACTTTATCAATAATAGTAACTAGGTTAGTTGCTGTTTTATCGTCACTCACATCAAAAAATCCTAAAAATCTCTCTTTAATTGTAAAACCGGATACAAATCTAACTATAATTATAGTTATTATATCAATTATAATTGAGCATTGACAGAACAGTCAGTGGTCTCATGTGCTTGTATTGGCAGGAATAGACAATCTTCTATTTCATTGGAAATTATATTACCTATAATTATCATTAATTATATTCTATAAAAAATTTATACACCAATAGTCGTATCAACTGCTTCGATTAATTCATTCTGTATTGTTAAAGATACACAAGAAAAACGATTGACGACCCATTTAGGCGATTCAAAAATGCCGAATCGATTTTGCAAAATACATCCATCAATTCTCTGTAATTACCTTTATTTGAACTATTCTGTCTCTCATCATGTCCACGAAATGGTAATTCTTGTTTCCCAAGAAAGAATACAATATTTAATAATTTTTTAAGTAGCCCCTATTTTCCTCTACTCTTTTATTGTGGTCCTCTTTGTTTATTTTATGTGATATACAAATTAATTCGATTAATCGAAGACTGAATATCAGATACTCCGAAAAGTTTGAGGGATTTATAGTTTTTAAAGTGAGATAGATTTAGTATGGTATTTTGAGTCAGTTAAAATGTTTTTGTAATTAGTGTATCCTTTTTTCATGATTGGTTTTCTTTAGGATTAAATAAAAGGCACGGCCAATAATTGAGTTTTTGAGTCTCAACGCATCCACACAACCAATCAATTTCATCGTACCATCGATTTTGGAAATTTATATTCCCAGGTCAGATTTTAGTTAATTGCGAAGTTGGGTTTTTCAATCATTTTTTTTTCAGAAAAAGATCTCTGGCTAAAATGCTTCTTTAAAATGTCATTTACAATATCTATAAATATTTGAATAATAAAATAATTAACTGTTAATATATCAAATAACTTTCAACGTGATGGGCGAAAATAAGAAAATATGACAAATAAAGTTCTATAATTTACAAGGCTGAGATCGATTCAGCCCGAGTAAATTTGTAATTTATCATAATAAATTAAATTTGAAAATTATTAATAAAGAACTTATACATAAAAAATGTGTAAAAGAAAATAAAAGAAAAGTATATTAAATCTATAATTAGTACTTAGTTTAATAATATAATATAATACAATAATAAATAATATGATTAATATAATAAAAATTATTTCTTAATATATAATTAGATAGTAGGAATAATATCTTTATAGGAATTATTTTTTGATTCATTATTAAAAATAAAAATAATTCTTTTCTTATATATTTTATCATATTTATAATTCAAAATATAAATGGAAAAAACCCTATTTCTAAATAAATAATATTAATAAGATTAAAAATATAGTAGAAAATCTTTGAATAATTAAATATGTTAACATAAGAGTTAATGATTTTTAAAATTTATTACTCATACGGAAAAAATAAAACATATAGAATTACGTTATAATAGAAAAAATACTTCTATTCAATTTTTACTAAAAAGAGAAATAATAGAAGTAAATAATATTATAATTATAGAAAAAAATATATAGATATTTATAATTAATAAGTTATATTTCAAGAATAAATTAAAAAGAATAAGAATAATCAAACTACATCTACAAAATGTCAATATCACGCAGATATTTCAAAAAAAGTTATTTTTCTATTACTAAAAAATATTAATAATAAATATAAATAAGTTAAAGATAATAAGGTAAATCCAATTGAAACATGTATTCCATGAAAAGATGTATATAAGAAAAAAGTATTGCCAAAAATTGAATCAGATAAAAAACCTAAAAAAATTGTTAATAGTACAATATTATTTCCTTTTTTATCTAATAATATTTTTATATGTTAATATAATGTTATAATAATGTTATATTAATAAGTTTAATATAATAAATATAAGATAAAAATAGAGAGGAGAAAATAATAAAGATAAGAAATTTTAATATTATGAGTGTTCTTCAGAATAATTATTAATAAGTCTAATAAAAATATAACCTTGAATAAGACAAACTATAATATCATATATGAATAAAATAGAAGGAATTAATATAATAATAGGTCTTAAAATTAATATTTTGTATACTATATTAATAACTAAAGATAATAATAGTAGCTATAGTAGCTATATTAGTAACACGACTTTTCTCAAAAAACTCAAAAATTGGTTCCATAGACCCAAATAATAAAATTATCAATACACTGCAGCTGCAATGAATGTAAAAATTATATTTATAAAAAGTTTTTATTAAAATGTTAATCAACTTTTATTATAAAAGTTATAAAAATTATACAAAATTTACCTCAAAATTAATTCTTTCCTTGTTGGAATTGAAAATATCAATGTTGGTTTTTTCAGTCA
>JAUZND010071213.1:0-39095 GCA_034780555.1 Coelogynopora nodosa
ACCGCTTCGGTCGTATCCCTGACCAGGGGGATGCGATATACCCCGCAACAATGGGTCCTTGCCTGAACTTATTGTAGTTCCTGCCGAAGCAGCAATACTATACAGAAGAATATTCATCGGAAAGGAGATTTGGACAGCGCTGTTTCGTCCTTATTAGGACTCATCAGCAGACCATACCCCAAATCATCGAAATATGCTTCAATTCAGTACTATTATTAACGTATAATCTAAAAACTCGCCAATAAACTTTTTATCACTCGTTTATCATCCATCATTCCTTACTGTTTATTTATCTAATTCATTATGTTTACTTGATATTTCGTAGGATAAAAACAATTCCAACAATATTGGTTGTGTAGGTATATATAAAGGCTTATTCTGAAAAATATGTATTTGATCTCAATTATAAAGTTTACAAAATTTAAAAAATATTGTTTGTTCACAAATAATTGCCCATATTGAAAATAACCATGTGAGTAACCATGGTAAATAAGACAGCATCTACTTTCATGAAGATCGTTAGTTTCTAGAAATTTTAGTTCTAGTGTTAAGAATTGTATCTATTAAAATAAATATATCAAGATATCTAAAGTCATTAGTTTATATACAGATCCATGAAAATTGAGATTAGCGACCATTTCGGTAATGTATATAGCTTAAAACAATTTTCTGTTATATTCAATGAACGCAATTTCTACTTTTTACCAATTAATATATATTTTTATTCCACTTTGTATATGATTTATTTTGACTATTATTCCACATTAATAAATTTGTTAAGAACTCTAGAAAACATAATATAATAATTTTATAGAATAGACATGTATGTAGCTGACATAGGAATACGTAAGCAATTATAACAAAGGCATTGTTATACAGTGGCAGTGGTGTACAATATATATATAAATTTGAAGAAAAAATGTTTTTATTGAAAAATCTTATTAGGTTAAATGAACTGAAACAATTAATTTAAATGAAATAAAAGTATATGACTATTTTTCTAGTATACAGGAGAGTTGTACATATTTACAATAGAGAAAGTTAAAAAAGGAAATTAATATATAATTTATGCAATAATTGTGTTAATGCTAATAAAAAATAAAATACTTCTGAAAATAGAAAGAATAGTAGGTATAAGTATGTATGAAATTAACATTACTCTGTTGAAAATTTAAAGGACTGCTAGTGTTTGAGCTTAAACATGATAATATAATACAGTGAAACAAGACGAGAAAAACGTAAAGTAGAAACAAAATGCTCTTCCTCATGCAGTTACTATATCGAAATTAGTAGCGAATATGATGCAAAATATTAAAAAGAAAGTGAAAGATGGAACCTCGTAGCATGTAAACATTATGTCAGAACCTAGAATTAATGTAATGAAACATACTCAGATTTTCAATTTAGCATAAATAGGAATGTTATTAAAGTTGGATAAAAAGCAATCAAATGCTAATAGTACTCTCAGGAGTCCCTATAAATGTGGTTTTGAGTTAAAAATCTTGGCAACATTTAAAAGATGCATTTATAAATTAACTCTAGCAGCATATTCTGTCAGGCGCTTTTAAAATCCTACAGTTGAAGGGGAGTATATCAAATTGACCTCAAATTGACCTACAATTTACCTCAAATTGACCTACAATTGACCCAAATTGACCTACAATTGACCCAAATTGACCTCAAATTGACCTACAATTGACCCAAATTGACCTCAAATTGACCTACAATTGACCTAAAATTGACCTACAATGAATTAACACAAAGAGTTACATATTTTCTATGAATTTAAAACATTAAAATATGGTATTTTAACGCCTATTCTAAATATTTAATTTGTGAGACTGTCCATTTAGAGACCAAGATGTTCTACAGGGTGTCTCAGAATATACGCATAATAGGGAAAACTGAAGAATCTCAAAAAAAATTAAGTTTATTTGTTTAAATTAAGTTATTTACAAATTGTTAAATATATTAAACGTTTATTTCAAAAACTGTTCAAATTGTTTACCTTCTTGTTGAATGTAGGTGGTACATCGCTTAATAATTGACATCACAGCGTTTGTTGTGATGGTTATGCAATTATACCCTATTATGCGTATATTTTGAGACACCCTGTACTTATAATTCTGCATCGTACATAAAAAAACCACATTGTTAAATTCAATTTTAGCAAATGTATTTTTTAATTTAATGCCATTTCTACTTCATAATTTATATTAGTCATGACAAAAAATAATTTAACGGAAATTACGCAAAGGATGTATGGTACCAAAGAAAGTTTTGACTCAAAAGCTTTTTGATACGTTTAATATAGACAACAATTTAAAAAATCTTAAAATGACTAAAGATAACATCGAGTTATCCAGTATACTCTACTAAAATAGATAGAGTCCAAGGTTAAATAAGAATTAGGTAGGGTAAGGTTAAGAAATAATTAAGGTTATTAAATAAATTTGGTAAATTAAATAAATTAGGTAAATTAAATAAATTAGGTAAATTAAATAAATTTGGTAAATTAAATAAATTTGGTAAATTAAATAAATTAGGTAAGGTTAAAAAATATTGTAATTTATAAAAAACCTTAATAAATGTATAAATTTTCAGTATGATAAAATAATACACATCAATACATTTGGAAATAGTTAGTAAAAAAGATCACCAACATTTTATCAGGTATTTTAGCAACTAACAAAGGCGACTTCGTGATTTTCCTTTTTTAATTTAATTCTGTCAAATTAGGAGAAATTACATAACATCAAACCCGGAAGCGTTAAAACGTAATTCATATGATTGAGATAATAATATGGAAATTGCATTGTATTCCCAATGCTAATATGCTCATCGTATTTTGTATTTCCCACCGCCATAATTACGTGGTATAAAACAGTTTTTTTAATGAAAATAATTAAATATAGTACTATGATTTATTTTCAGATTAAATAATGATATTTATCTGTGAAGCGATGTTTTATTATCTATCATATTATGTTTAAGTTAATCTACTAATAAATATGTATTTTTAAAAGTAAATTACCCGTTATGGTTGAGAGTTTATATATGTAATTAAATTTATGAACGTATTCGAAACGTTTAAATTATATATTTTGAAATGAACGAAATTTATAGACGCAACCATATAGTTTGTCTGTTTCTTTTTAATTCATATTGATCGAAATTAGAAAGAGTTGTGTGTTTTATTTACTAATGAAAGACAAGTTATTTTTGAAAGATTTCGTGTGCGCGCGTGTTATAGTAAGTCATTATGTACAAAGAGCAACTAGCTTTACAATAGAAAATAAATACACACTGTAGAAACTATACACCAATGATGTTTGTAACATGTTTAGATAATTGGCATTTGGAGATCCCGCAGACATGATGATAATCTGAAATGTAATTGGCAGGTGTTTTTAAAGTAATCATATCTTAATAAAAGAAACATATTTTTTAACAGCGCGCAATTTATGTATAATTTTAGTCAGAAAGTTATAAAATATAGTTAATAAAAAGATACTGCATTCAACAGCATTGCAATTGCAATAAAACCAAAATACAGCGTTGGTGTGTGGAAAGCACACTATATTTACTATATTATGGTGGGGCTGTGAATAGTCAATGAAATCTATTTTTAATAAATGCGTAATAAATACATTATTATAATGTGCTTTCGATTAGATTATCAAAATACCAAAGAATTAACACAACTTTCCTTGCTATAATCGAAATTGAAAATAGAAATTAACACAGCAGCCTATTTTTGAGACCACGAAATTTTTACAAGGGCCGGTCACTTGAAATCACCATTGAGTGTATGATAATAAAATTATGATATAATTCAAAAAGAGTTAAAACTTCATCCTAGGAATAGTTCCAGAAGTTTATTTATTTTCCGTTTGTTGATTTAAAAGGAGAGCTAAGATTCTTTCCTCCGCCCGGTATTGATAAAATCAAAGTCATTATTATTGACGACTGAATAACGTTAGGAGAGTTAAAAAATAAATCCCTCTTGAAACTTCAACTGTTCTAAATGTTAGTTTGTTTAAAAATTCTCTAATCACACATTTATAGTCAAATTTTAGTAATAAGTTTTAATATATATTTCTCTGCACTGCTATTTACAATATTAGACAACCGTTAAAATCTCTTTCCAGATAAAAAAAGAGTATATTAAAAATAAAATTAAACAGTTTAAATTCATCAATATAAACTTACTCAGGAAAATGTGTGTCCAGAAAAAGAGTGTCAACATTGCAGTCTTCATTCCACTTATACTCTGTAAATAAATAACTATAATTATATCTTGAAACACAATACTAGAAAAAAACACTACTAAACATAAAAAACAAACTAAACACATCAAATAATGGGCACTAAAACAAGACAGATATATGAAACGTATATATACATATGTATAAACCAATTTTATTACATACTAAAAATATTTTTCAAAATTCTATAAATTTATTGTATTTAATTACATGACTCATTTGAATTGTATGACACATTCATTGACTCATTCAATGACTCATTCGTATTGTATTATTTTATATATATATATAAATGTGTGTTTAAAATAGGAAACAAATATTAATAGTGACAGCGGAATTAGGTAAGAGGTATAATACAAAAACCATTTCATGAGAATATTAAAAATTTTCTAAAGAAAATACTAAATAAATTTCGCTTAAAATTAAATAAATAAATTAATAAAAATGTAAATAAAAGGGTATTGAGTGGTATGTGTGCATTACAGAAAAAACTTCTGCGGTTCAATATATTAAAAAATAATAAAAAATTAATCTAATTACACGTTTCTTAAAAATCATAATTTTTTGAAATATATTATATTTTTAATTATAATATAAAAGTACGATACGACCAAATTTTATTATTTTAATAGTAATTTAAGAATTTTAAACCACCCGGGCATATTCCTTGAACTCGTTTATAGCGAATAAAAAAACTTAATTTACTGAAAGCAACACTTCAGTAAAAACATAACAAAAATAATAAACATGTACCATAGTCCCCGTCTTGTTTAACTAAAAAACATAATCCCTACCACTGTCAATTTCCAGAGTCATCTTGTCCAGCTTTCTACGCAGTTCAATTTCATCACACCTTGACAAAAAGGACGAGCAATTTCTCGACGAAGATTCCGCCATCGAATGGTGTTCTTCCCATTCCTCATGTTGGCAACAGCTATCAATACAGGCCGCTCTATCCTCACCATCACCAGCATTCCGGGTCAACTGATGCAGGCTGTCCTCTATCTCGGCTAGATCCCCGATAAGCTGTGTCAACTCCAGTTCCATCCGCTCAAAGGTGAGATCGCATTCGGAGGCAACAGCTGCTGTCGCTTGGTAGTCGGGCGATTCACTGGAGGCGCGACGTCCCACCTTTCAAGAGTTGAAGATGCGGAATCAAAATAACTCCTTATCATTTTCGTATCGAAATATGATGTATTGAAATATAATTATGTCTATATAAAACTTAGTAGGCTATTAAAATGGAAAAATATAAGCTATATCTAAGCCAATATAATTCTGAACATATAAGTTTGAGTTTTTGTAGAGAATACTAATCGACTAAATAATAATGAACTAATAAAAATCGACAGAATTCTTAAATATGATAATTACATTATAATACTAGTAAGTTCTTTTACATGTAACTATCGTTTTTATATTAACAAATATGAAGTAGACAGTTATTATAATTGAAATAATATCATTTTAATTCATACAATACAGAATATTTTATATTTTGTTGTATCAGTAATTCTCATAAAGCATAAACAATTTTTATAACGCTTGAAATATTTTTTAAAACTAGTAACAGTATATTTATATAATATTTCAAAAATAATTTTTATTATATAATTAAAATGAGATGCCTTTAAAATCTATAGATATCTAAGGACCCTGGAAATACTGATAGAAGGCACTGTTTAGACTTATTTGTACCGCATAACGTTTCATAATTACTGAAAAAGATTTGTAAGTCCTGATCAGGAATTTATAATACGTCCCTTTAGAACTTGTAGGAGTGTAATATCGCAAAAAAGGGTCCAATTGAGAAGTAGCTACCCACAATTGTAGGTAGCTAACCTTTCTGCATCTCCCACCTCTGTATCGTCGTCCCCTCGCGTCTGCGCTTGATCAGATGATACGAAGAGAGCATCACGGCGGAAGTGGGCCGAGGAGAAGTCAGGACTTGATGTCAGCGATTTCACCAGACGTTCACCGCGTTTGACCAGAAAGAGCGATCTGGCACTCAAAGAATGACGACTCCTATAAGTGACGTCCTGGTTGATGAGTGGGTCAAATTCGGAGGACAGGTTTTGGTAGTTGTAGTTGTCGTCATCAAAATGGACAGATTTGAGGTTGTAACGACTGGCGATTTCGGAAAGTCGGGCTTGAGTTTCACTGGTTCGTCTACTGAGGTTGGATGATGAGCACTCTTTGTCACTTATATAATCAGTATCGCTGTTGAGAGTAATGTTATCATCATAAGAGAGAGGTGATTGGATTTGAGATGAAAACAGATTTTCACCATGTGTTCCTTCTGAAAAATGAAACAGAGAAATATGTGATTCTCCTCTGACAATTTGGATTTGAAAATCACTAACTAGATAATCTAGTCAGTAGAAATATAATAAAATAAACTATTAGAATGAAATCAGCTGATTTCAGCGTAAAAATTTATGTTTAACAAATAAATTAAATAAACATATAAATTTATGTATAAATTATAGAGGAAATCGATAAATGATATGCATCATATTATGAAATTTTGTTCTAATGATTGTGTAAAATTTTTCAATTTATAAATTCATTCATTTCAATTTAAATGAAATTTGTTAATAGTTGGACTATCGATTTTATTTAAAAACGTCAACATTTAAACGAAAGTATAATTTATTAAACAAGTATTCCTCAATTTAACATGTTATTTATAATTGTAAGTTTTACATGTTATTTAATATTACAAAACTTCTTCATTTTTCCATAACAGTAATATAATTACATATTCATCGTAAATGAAAAATTATAGGAATCGTAAAAAAATTATGTATTTGTTGAATTTAACATTCTTTCGTAGTTAGTTTCCTTAGTGTTTACATGTTTACTTCCATACTTATTATAAACAATTCAAACATCCATACGATTAATTATTAAATAAAAATTACAAAGGAAAATATTTGTTATCAATTATAAATCAAAAAATATTCCAATAAAGACACATAGCTCTTACAACAATCATTCATCGAAAAATCAATATTTCAGAAAACATAAAAAGAAAACACGCGTGCTTAGTACGAAATAAAACTTGAATCAGGGTTTCACCTTTGACACTGTCGTCAATTAAAGTAGTGGAGTTTACATCGCCATACTGCATCCAAGTAGAAACTTCGGTAGATGATGGTATGCCATCTCGACTGAACAGGGAATCCCGACTTTGGCAGAAGGGGCTCACCTTGGCGCTGATCGGAGAGATGGTCTCTGAAAACACATCGTCAATGTCACTGGTGTAGAGGATGGAACTGTAGGTACAACTACTGCTGCAGTACCGTTGACTCCTGTTGGATGTGGGGGAGAAGAGTCGGGTGCTGGGTGGGCTGATATGAGAGGAGTCGTGTAGTTCTGGAATGCGGGATGATAATGACGATGGCGATGACTCATGCTGCTGCTCGTTATGATGGTTAGATGTGGTGGAAGAAGGTGTCTGTGGTTGGTTAATGTCTTCGTAGTGTTCACAGTTGAATGTTTGCAAATAGTGCTGAAAATAAGAAAAATAGCAAACATAGCATTTAAAATTTTAGCCACTTGTTTTGAATTTAGTTTTTTTTTAAATTCGATTGTTCAATATAAGTATATTGTATAACACTAGAGATTTAAAATTGAAAA
Organism: Coelogynopora nodosa; assembly: GCA_034780555.1. NCBI lineage: Eukaryota > Metazoa > Platyhelminthes > Proseriata > Coelogynoporidae > Coelogynopora > Coelogynopora nodosa. Next base: position 7,911 of record JAUZND010071213.1, read on the forward strand.
CGCATGAATACATTTACTTATTTAAAATATGTCATTAGAAGAAAGAATATTGTGAATTATACACCCATCTACGTTCTACTCAATCAAAAACTTAAAGTTAATGTTCTTTAATTGCATGCAACTTTACCTATTTTATGCTGTTGATATAATTCTAATTATGTATGTAATTGTTTGCTTTTGATAAAATTTTATATATATATATACCATCAAAACAAAATAATGAGTATAAAAATATAAAAATTGAAAAATATGGATATTTAAAAATGCTGTTAGTATTTCAACATATATATATATATATATTAGTAATGGTGATTTTTAGGTGATTTAATGTGATTTTTATCAAAAATTCATGTGACTAAATTGTTTGTAATATTAAAAATATTATGTGATTGAAGGTGATTTTTATCAATTTTTTGTCAATTTCGCTTCAATTAAATGATCTAAATAAGATATCGATTACGGTGTTGACTACGGTATGTATTGACTATTGACTTTGGTATTTGGGATAATGCGGTTAATGTTTTGGATTATCGTTTGAATCATTGTGTTATATTGTAATTCCATACAAAGTATTGAACTACTCAGAACATGACAAAATAGTCTAGCATTCCCTCACTCATGCATCTATTTCTTTACTAATGTCAAAGTTATAAAGGCGCAGTGACGCAACTTGATTTGTCACATCTAATACTAAGCTAAGTCCTAGATGTACATACAATACATAAAAAGTTTTATGTTGCATCATTTTTGCACGTAACATTGCCAGCTAATTAATAATCTAATTATATGTTTGCAACGTAAGGCAAATTCCAGTAGCCAATATGAATTTTTTTTTTGATATAATTAAACCTGAATGAAATTTAAATATGTGAAAAAAGCAAACTTTTAGAATATTCGTACCATTATAAAAAAACTTATTTAAATAAATAATTGATATAGATAATATGCTGCGATTTTCGGCATTACAATAACTCTTCTGCTCCTATTAAAAAACGTATTTGAAATCATTGATTCAGACTATGTTCCTATTCATTGCTTCTGTAAATTTATATATTAACAACGTATATATTGTTAAATTACCTTTTTCAGGAGTAAAGTTTGTAATTTAAATACCAAAATTGACAAAGTAACGAAAGTTCGAAATCTAATGTTTAGATGAAAGGCTGCAGAAGAGGGCTACTGTATATACATTATGTATAAAACTATTTGATCAAATACAAAACTGACAAAATTGTGATGTGACGGTAGACATGATATAATGACGAAATGAAATATTTAATGAAATAAATAAAATATAGGATTTGTTACTAAGATACAAAGGTAATCAATACAATCATTATCAGCAGAAGGCTTATTTATCAGATTGTATTTAATACATATGGCTACTATGACGTCATTGTTGAAGCTACTTCTGCTACTCTGAGAGCTTTACTGAGAGATTTATATAAATTGTGTGGATTTCATGGAAATATGATTATAATTAAGTAATTTAATATTTTCCTATACTATGATAATATAATCAACACTTGATTTAAAAAAAACTTTATTTACTTTATGTTTTAAATATCGGTTTCTTTACAATATATAAATTTTCTTTACAATTATATAAATACATTTTTATTACCAAAATACAGTCATATAGAAGACCCAATATAATTGTAGAAAATTTTGTATTTTATATTATTTTAGAAACTTCGACAATAAAATGCAATTACAAAAAAGGTTTTTCATTTTACATTTGTCGATGTCATAATTTTTGTTGGAAAATGAAGCAATTATCGCAAAAAAATGTCTGTTTATTATACAGTGTGATATTATATAATGTATATTTAATCAAATTTGAAAACAAAATTCATATTATATAAAAAAATATTGAAGAACTGTGCTGTGTACATACAAAATGTTGTTTTTAAAATAAAATATAGGTTTTAATTACGAAATATCTTTCAAACTGTTGTTTTCCTTAAAATATGTATAACAAAAGCATCCCAATTGTATTTAGAACACATATCTGACAATTTGAACCGGATTTGAGTTTAAAAATATTTTGATTACACCAAAAATAAAAGGTGTTGTTTAATTCCCATTTGATTGTTCTGCGATTTTTATCGAAAATGTGAAAAGGGAATTTAAACAATTCTTTTTAGATGACAATAAAAAATCTGATTTTTATCCAAACTAAACATTTTTGTAGTATTTAATTATTTTAGAGGTTGTATGTTTTCAGTATTCTCTTAATATCGACAAACTCCAATTTAATTTGAATAAATCAATATTAAAATGGATAACTTTTAAAAATAAACTTTGTAAAAATGTACAAAATTATCAATAATAACCACCATCCAAAAAGATTTTCAAAAACTATAAATTAGTAATATCGATAAAATCAGTTGTCTCTGTAAAATATTAAGGTTGTTGTTTAGCTATATGGAGTTTTAAGTATAAATCCACAAATTACGAAATTTTTCATGACGACATCCTATTTCAAAAACAAAAAGTCTTAAAGCAGAATGGATAAAATTATTCGAATTAAATAATTAAATTCTCCACTTGATATAATAGTTTTAACAACTAATCTGTACACATAATTATTTATATAAATAACATGACATAGTTTTCATTTGACAAAAATCACTTTTCAAAAAAGATAGATTGTTATATAATTTCTCATATCTTATTTCTTATCTTATAATTATCTTATACCTTATCTCCACAATAAATAATTACATTATATCTAATTTGGCTTTCTAATAAAAGATAAATGATGATTTTGCGTAATACGTATTATGCCTATAAAATTTGTTATTATCAAGTGAATGTCTCAATTATTGATTGGTATCACTATTTATAAACGTTCCTAAAGGCTAAACCACGTTCTTTAATATGGAGTTATCCAAAATGAGGGTTAAATCTTTTTGAATCAAGGTGTGTTGTGTACGTTTATTATAACTTTTGAAGTTACAAAACATATTTAAGGCCATGTTGTGATACGAATAAATCTTTAAAAACAGCAACTTTTTTGAAAAACGTCGTGTTTATTATATTATCTGTGCAAGAAGATTAATTAAGTTTAAAACAATTTTTATTTTCCATATATTAATATTAGAAGGCGGTTTAATAGTTAGTTTTATTAATGTGTTTTAATTATTGACTGGAATATTTATTTATATAGTGGAAAAGTAATCGAATGCTGCTTAGTATTACTTAAAAAGCGTGTTTATTTTCTGTATTATTGGATTAAATATTAAATAATTTTTTTAATTTATAGATAAAAATACCAGATTGTACAGAATTTTGAGAAGTATATACTTGTTATAACTATTCTAATCGGCAATTCCAAAACGATACATAGAAAATATTTGTGTCATGTTATAAGGTTTTTACTTAAGTGTAAGTATTATGTTAGTCAATTTTATCATTCATTAGAAGTAGGGCTACTATTAAATGTATGACATTAAGGAGTTAAAATTGCTAATGGATTAAACGATGGGTGAAACTTTGTTTAATACAATTCAAAAGAGAATCTACAATTTGCAAAGTTTAATTCATAGTTATTCAAATGGGAAAGTGAATTAACGATAGAGCAACTTTAAATTATAGTTTTTCAGGAATACATGTTTTAAAAAATTAAAATATAATTACCGATATTTTTACGAAAAATCAGAAATGCGAATTAAATAGTCAACTTTTTTATTCAATAAAACTGGTGGTATCTTCATTATTTGAAACAGCAGGTCCAGGATTTTTTTCTAAGCATCCAAAGATGCGCATACATTAATGTTATTATAGCAAGTAGGCTATAGGTAACACTCAAACTCAGTGACGATTTATAGCGATGGATGATATTATCCGATTCTTACATAAATGACTTATTGTTAACAAATTGTACTTTTTGGATTTTCTACGAAAAACTTACTAAATAAACCATTGTATTTACGATAGGCGTTTAATTGCTAACAATAAAAGAAATTAAGAATTATATTATAGAAAGTTTAATATTCATAAAAAGTTATATTTATATCAAAATTAATATCAAACAAATATTGAAGCCAACACTTACGTTGTATTTTTTAAATAAACATAATTTTTAAAATAATTTTTATTTAAAAATTAATTACTGTTATCTGATAGAATCATAGGTATTAAACAGAATATATAAGAAATTTAATCTCACTTATTTTCCCCAAACAATTTAAATGTATAAAGAGTTAAACAGAACAGAAAATATTTATTCTAAAACATTAGACTGACCGGAAGGCAACGTCCAGATGGTTGTTTTTCAGCAAAATCATCATCACATTTGTCAGAATTTGGAAAGAACTTGTCGTAAAGACGATAGAGTAGCATCGATCCCAGACCAATCCCCAAACCACACAAGCATACCAGAGTCGACGTTTGCACTGTGAGTGTACAATTACAAATACGATACAAAGCACGATACAAAGCTATAAACATTTACACAGTAGTACACAAAAAACATATATGTAGTTTATATAGATTATAAGTATTTATAGGTAATATCCTAATATATGTGAGTATACCTCTTATATCTTAAAGTTATAGTGAAGCACTAGTTTAACAAAGATATATACATTAACTAATGATACAATCGGATTTGTAACGCATGCTAAAAGTACTTTATGGTGATTGGAATACTTTATTTGTTGTGATGTTTACAATACTTGACAAAATATGTTTCCGCTATATGTATCTAATCCGTATTGTCTAAATATATTCATGATAAAGACTAGAAAGTATACCTTGCCCCGATAGCGCAAACTTGGTAAGTTTCAAGAAAATATGTAAACTATTTGGTTGTTACTTCAATCATGCATCGATTGACCCGTAAAACTGACTCTAAATTACAATAACTTGGATAATAATGGTTTTATAGATTAACGAGGATGTTACACATAGATGTATAGTACAAAAACGTTCATAAGAATTTTGGCTTAGAATGAGACATAACAAGAACAAATGAAATAGATTTTTCATAATAAAAAATTTCAACATATAATAAAGTTTCGGATTATGCAATTCCACCAAAAGCGAGTTTTATAGACATTTGACCAACTAATAAGGTAATCGTTGTATTTAAATAAAGTGAAAAGTGAGTGGTGAAATATTTGTTTTTAGTTACACGCATTACTTTTCTATATAAATTTATCCGTAACAAATAATTTAAGCAATTAAAAAAATGCTTACGGCTGTAACACAAATATTCTAAAATATTACTTACGTCGTTTCCATGTAATAAAAGGTATTTTAATAAACCAAACTTTGTTTTCCGTACGAAGAATTAGCCACAACACCACTCGTTCATTCATACAGCTGTGAGCATCTAGTGCCCCTTATCTCCTTGCACAATTAACAAGCACCTTAGTATCCTACGAGTGCTATATCAGATCAGAAGAGAAAGAATCTTTGAACAAATAGCTGGATGTTTGCTGGGAGTGGACTCCAGACAACAGTAGAATAGAAGAACATTTAACGATCGCAAAACTTTGGAAACTGTCTGGAAAATTATAACGATTGGTCAGCCTAAACTTATACACAATGATTTTTATCGAAGGCTGACATTTCATTCATTTGGCAAGACATTTTACTAGAAATAGTCGGATGAAATTTCTGTCTAGTATAAGGATTCTCTCTCCTTATTGATCATAATACTAAACTCCTCCAAATGTGATATAGAAGACAAATCGATCGCAGTTCAATCAAGAATACGAGCGTCCTCTTCTTTCTCGTCTGTGCCAACACATTTTGGAATTCCGAAGATATAAGATTTGTTAGACTCTGCATTATCCAAATTCTTATTTTACCGGGCGAAGAACTACCATCCAATTATAAATTGTTGAACGTGACACACATCATTTCACTATAGGACGGCTTATTGATTATGAGAAATGAAGACAACTAAACTTGAGATTCACCGATATAATAACAGTTTTCTTAGATGAACATAATGATAGTTGCATTTAAAAACATGAATTTTAGTATTACTTGTTACACAACCTCTGTATGTATATGTTTAAGGTAGCTACATATTACATATATACAAAGTTAATTTAGCATAAAGTAAATAAAAGTAAATGTGATACATTTTTATTTAAAATGAAATATATAAAATATTTAATGAGTTAGGAATTGTATAAATAATATTAATATATAATGAACAAAAAATTAAAAATAAGTATTATAAATATTGAAAAATAGTAATAAAAATTAAATATTACAATACGTTTTGAATTATTGATATTAAATTTTTCATTTTTTTCTGCTTTACAGTATAAAAAATGTTAATGCACTATAGTATGGAAAATATTTCTAAATAATGGTGGGATACAATTTTAATTGAAATATTAGTATGGAAGGTGTATATCTATGCAACCCACTGAATCCAAAAACCGAAACTCCCCTTCCCCAAAATTGTATAATGATTTTGAATTTCGCCAAAAAAAAAATTGCCGCAAATCAGAATCGAGTATTTGTTTTTTGGTTGCTTTTATCATATCAGCTATATATTGTATAATATATGTCATCATATCATATCTGCATATATCAGCTAGGTCTTGTATACCTTCCTCCATTCTGACATTGAGAGTTCCTGGACATCTCATTACAATATGCTCATTTGTTTTTCTTCTTCCTTACACTTTCTGCAGTTCCCATCCTCTTGTAATCCAATAAGCTTCTGTTAGCTCATCAACTCTGTGCTGTGTCCCATCCTGAATCTACGATTGATCCTCCTTTCCTCTTCCGGGATCTTCATGTCCTTCTTTCTGTTAATTCCTCTGTTCCCATATGTGTTCTTACTTATTTAATGATGGAAGGTCCTCCCTTTGAAAGCACTTTCAATATTCGCTTTAACCGCGTCGTATAGTTATTCTGCATTTTGTCTGTGGTAGCTTACTAGCTTACCCTGCTTTTTCATCTGCTATCTCGTTACTCCAAAGCCCAGAGGGGCTTGGTACCCAAGTAAACATCAGCTCTTTATTTGTATTTCCAGTGATCAGTTCTAGGGTTTGAAATGTTTTGGCTATTGAGTTGTTCTTTGTCTTTTAGTTGTATTTAGTGATACTTTGAATGCTTGATTTAGAGTCTGCTATGATCTTAGCTATATTGTTATTATCTTCGTTATTTATAAACCATTCCATGCTCTTGGTTGTTTTAGTTATAACTATCCCTGCTTCACCGTTCAGTCTGTCTTCTTCTGCCGATCCATCATTGTATATGGCCCAGTCAAATTCATGATTGGCAAGCAGTTGCTTTTTAGCTATCTCTATATTCTTGGTATTATCGTTAGTTTTGTTTCCGCTCACTTCGTATCTAACTTTTCCACTTTGTTTTTATGGTTCACAGAGAGGTTGGAATTCCTACTGGTCTTCTTTATTTTCCATGATGTTGTTCCGGTGTGCTTTAGTTTTCGTTCTCCAGTCTTCCTTCTTCAGTATTTTCTTCACCCAGCTATGATTATTCAAGGGTTGTTCTTATCCATTCTAATGCTTCTTTCATATGCTAGTGTAGCTTTCATCTTTCCTCTGGTTTTGATGTTCTGTAAACCAGCTTCTTCGAGTATCGTTTCCGTCTGTAAGCTCGATAATACATCGGTGATATACTACTTCCATACACCGTCCATGCTACTTGAAATCTGAATTGTGTATTTAAGTATTTTATAATATTAAATTATATTATATATACTATTTAAAACGTGTAATAATTTTTAAACTTACTACCTTTTCTATGAAAAATGAATGCATTTTCAGCTGGGTAAACAGTTTAAAACAGTTAGACAAATTGTTAAAACGGTTAAAAACAAATTGACGTTTTCTATAATATATTTTTTGAAAACACGAAAGTCAATAATAATTTAACACATTATATTTATTTAACGTTTACATAATGAAACTAACTTTCAATTGGAAAAACATTAGCATTTCATTATGTTTTATTGATATTTTATCGTCAGCAGGTGACTACGATATTATCTATATATGGAAAATTATCATTTATTATTTATTGTTTCAACAAAAAAATCACGAAATTATTAGTTACGAAATAAGATTTTAAGAATTTTTTAATTATTTGGTTAGAAAGAAAAATATCATAAAAATTAATTAATCTACAAATATTTGCATATTTTTATTATTTATTTTTAAATAAAAATTGACCGTTTCAGCAACATATAGCCATTTTTTTTCAAAAATATTTTTGGAAATTTTTACTGAATTATGTGATTGTATATTACTTTCAGATAAATTAAATATAAATTGATTATTCAGTAAAATTTTAGCGAGATGTAATCGATAAATACTATAAATATAAAATATCAGTATGAATTTTTGTTAAGGAGGTTTCAGAGGTAAATGTTGTAGCTCTTTCGAAACTGTATAAAGCAGAATAAATATGTATCTTTTGGGCATTGCGGTATTTGACGACATGACTATGGTCATAATGTAGTATTATTGAAACCATTTTATTACGTTAGGGATAATAATAATTATATATTGATAATTACCTACTAAAATGCATTTTTAAAATTTAAATAGATCAACTTTTAAACTGTTTATTGAATAATAAATAATCGTCGGAAGTTTTGGTAGGAAGTTGGAAGATTGCCAAGTTGGAAGATTGTGGCACATGTCTGCAGATATATATATACTGTCGGTTTATATTGAAGATCACCCTTCAAAGATTGCTACTGTAAATAACAGAATGGAACACATTCACAACTTTCCGACCTTATGACATATGCGTGTCATTGATATATGTACGTATTACTGAGGGACATATACATTCTTTCTGCTGAATGCTGTTAGTACAAACCACGCATGTAAAATGTATTGAACGCTGATATGTAAATAAGAGAGTACATTTAATAAATAAAAACAGAAAGAAAGAAGTAAATTACAGGAATATACTAACATTTTTAGTTGGTTTATTTTAGTGGTTAAATCACCCTAATACTTAATAAAAGAAAGAAAAATTAAATAGTTTATTAACAAAATTCGAAACCTTACAATAACCTACAAAAATTGAGATAACGTATTTATAAACCATACTATAGTTATAAACGAGACAAATACATATCAAATTGAATTGTTATAATTATATAGAAAATACCAATTGTGTAAGCTAAGAGACACCACGTAAGGTGGAAGAGGGGCATCAAATCGACCCATTAGTTTTGATTGTTTACTACCCAAAATCTATTAAAACTATCGTTTTTAAATTTTACAATAGATGCCTAATTGTTAATGAACTTTCTACACCATATATTTCTGTAAAAAATACTGGAGAACCAGAAGACGTAAAACATGACTTAAAATTAATAACAAATTATATTTGTTATAATTTTTTTTAAATGATGTCTGTACCAAAATGTATTTTGACATTTAGGCTCAAACTTTCATAAATCATTTAAATATTTCTATACTTTTCTGCTAAATTATTTATTGGTACTTATGAATAAAAACTATGTCGAAAAATACTATTGTGATCAATTTTATTTTGATGTTTTTACCTGTCTAATGAAATATAATCAGAACAGTATTGCTTCTAAATAGTCATAGACAGTTAATCCATTCTAATAGCACATATTAAGAGAATCTAATGAATTCATTCATAACAGGATTGTTAGCATATAGTGTAGGTAGTTGTGTTATTTAGTGAACGGTTCATATAGAATCTGGAAGCTCGTGATATTTTATTTTCTATGATCATACTGAACACAACAACCTGTTTCCAATTTTTAAATTTATGTCTAGTGGCAAAATTCAAGATGGCCGCCAGCATATACCGAATAAGCAATTAATCGTTATATTTGAACGTATTATTTCCATTTATTAATGAGCATACATGTATAATTACTTATAATGACAAGCTAAGGAAATTTTTCTGATTACAATATATTATTTTCTAAAAAGTATGTTACTATTTAAAGAAGTTTTCAATGTTTTCATTAATGTCGTAGAATAAATCCAAGATGGTGGTCACCATATACTGTACAGAAAAATAAAACCACTTATCAATATACTTGTGGTATGGAAAATTTACCTAAGTGGACTTTCTTGTAGTATAGGTAGCAGAGAGCCATCGGGCCTCATTAGGCTTGCATTGTAATTGGAAAATTCACGTGTTTCTGCATGTCCTTCAGGTCCAGTTCTCTTGAGGACTTAGCAACGAGCAACAAGCGAACTACTTCGAAGGAGGAGAATGCCTTCTAACTGATAGTTTTGCATCCATCTTTCCAAGTTAGATACTTGAGCTTCGACATTTCGTCCATCATGTTCTTGTCTCCATTGACCCTCTCATCAACACTGCCGTTGGTATTATCCGCTTGATGACGAAGTTGACCAACTTCATTTGCATCCATCATCATTTTCTGGTGCATTGAAGTGGTTTGCATTGCCTACGACATCCTCGAAATGTCTCACAGCCTTTTCCTATCGGGCAGTTTTAGATGTTGATTGTTGGTGATGGGTGCTTCTTTTAGATATAATCTGATATGTTTAGTATACGCACGGTTTCTCCAGCCAGCCTTGACAGTTCTGGGTAGCTGAGGCAGTATTTTAACAGACTTTGGGGATGTGTAGTTATGGTTAAGCCAGAAATGGAACCTTCACCTTTGTGGATCTTGTTCACATGATCCTGTGCGTGATCAGGTTTAGTGGATGTGAATGCAACAGGGTTCGTTCGTAATGACGACAAAGTCACCACTCTTGAACTCTTGCCATATTGAGGGATAGCTGCTTTCCAGATGATACATGTGTGTGCGATGTAGCTCAGTTTTCTAACTCTAAGTTGTTTTATTGTGAAAATGCGAAGTGTATGTTGTTTGGTTAACTGTAAATCTGACTACTCACTCATTTATAAGCGGCACTGTAGACAAGACTTTAGTAATGCTCACTCCACCATAGGCAGCCTACTGCTTTCTCTTACAAACCACCTGGGTGGGGGGGCTGGAAGATAGTCCATCCCCCGGCTCCGCCGCCTATGTATAAGTACTTCAATAAATTCAATGACCAAAAACGTATAAAACGATATACTGGACAACTATATCCACTACAAATGTCCAAAATTGTTGGCGATTAAGCGATTATCATGTGAAATGGCCACCATCTTGGATTTAGTGCATATCGATGCTGAAAAAAATTGGAAACAGGTTGTTTTGAGTCCTATGTCATCTAAAGAAATCAAAAAGTACCAGTTTCAAGATTCTATATAAAAGGTTCACTCCCCGGTTAATTGCAACATAACCACATACATACACTAATAACCCTATGTTAGCACATTGTTAGCATATTCCAATGTTTTTGATTACTAGTAATTTCTTTTATAAATCGATAATTATGATCGATAAATATACGAACTCATTATACAAATCGCTCAAATTTTTACTTATAACGTTCTCATAAAGTTAAAATATTATATTTTAAAATCACATATTTATGCTTATAGAATTAGATAAATAACATATAGTTAATAAAATGATAACCAAACACTAAGCAGGGGCGTATTTAGGGGGGTTTTCCAGCCCTTCCGGTAACCCCCCTAGCTGATTAGTGAGCCCCTCTAAAATTAAAAATAGAGAAAAAAATTAAATTGTAGAGATAGTATATTGATATTTCCCACATTTACAAGTATTACTATAATATTTAACTCTGACTTGTAATTATGAACAATACATTGTATAAAATCTGGTTTTAATATGTACACTAACGTGCAAAAACAGTTTTACTTTGAAAAATATGTACTATAATTTTGGTGCCCCTAAACTACCGGAAACCGCTTTTGAAAATCCTGCATACGCCCTGCTATAATTAACAACAGTTCGATTCTTTAAAATATCTTTTGAAAGTACATAAGATTGATATGCGGTGGTGTTATAGAACACCAATGATATATATATATATATATAACAAGTTATAATCATAAGTAAACAAAACTAATTAATTGTACTATTTTTGAATTGCAAAAAAATAAATCAAATAATATTAAAATATGATATACAATGTATGTATATATATATAATGTTATATAAAGTTAATATAAGCTATCTAAAAATAGAGGTGTCAAGTCATATAATACAATACATCCGTTTAGATAATGTCACATTTCAAAAATATGCTTCTAAATAAATGATTATTATAATATATAATTCAAAATTTTTACAATTAATTCAAAGTTATATAGAAAAGTAATTTAGATTCATAAAGGATAAAAAAATGTATTAATAGGATTCGAGTTTTCGGTTAGCCTCACACAAATGTAATTAATTAATTAATTCAAATTTTCAAATAGTAATTAGCTTCGCGCCAGCACACTTATGATTATATTATATTAGTGGTGTCTTTTTTAAACCATTCTAGTTAATTATATTATTTATTTTTATTTGTAACTTTAATTGCGTATGTATCTAATACGTAATTGACATTTTGAAACATTTTACATACATCGCACTGTTGTAATCAACAATAGCCTACTGATGGTGAAACAGCATAACATGGAATTCATACACACCATAGACTTACTTTTATATGGGCCAAAACGCGGAGAAGTTTGTGTATAGGGTGAAACATTCTAAACGATTTGTTTACTACAAAAACACTCTTTATAGACGTAGTTGATGTCACAGTTCACTAGATTTAATGAATGCTAAATACAAATGTAAATAGGAAATTTAGCGACATTGGTGTTTATGCAATGTTTTTAAATATTTATATAAATATATTATAATATACTTACATACAAATTAAAATTAAAGAAATATAAACTATAAGCATATAATGAGACACACTAACGGTAAATAACCAATACAAAGTTTTGCCTTTAGTATATTTAAAAATATCAAATTTACTATCAAATTCTTTATGATACAACATTTTATTTTTATTATTCGTATAAGTTATAAAAAAAATTAAAAGTTTGCCAACAGCAGTAGAAAGTTAGACATGAGAACTTCTAATTTTAATTCTACAACATTTAATGAAAAAAACCTTTTTTCAGTGACCATTTTTTTAATCCATATTTAACTGTGATCTTACGTAATTAATTTTAACAAAGAGTTAAGGCGTTAGGGTCAGTGATTACAAATATATTCAGTTAACTCTACACTTATGCTAATGCATTTAATAATATAGATAAGTGTTAAGCGAATAAGTTATAATTGAATTAAACTTACGTTTTAAACGATAGTGCCATTGAAGGCTCATTGTCGGGTTGTTAAATGACCTGAATGACCACACGTTTTGGCAGTTTTAAGACAAACAGTACTATATCACCAGGCATTGACATTGTCAGGGTGCTTTGTACTTATTCGTAGACAATCAATCGATACCACAATGCACCCCGCACTGCATATTATCCAGTTTAATAATAATCGTAATGTTTGACGGTTAAAGTAATATATAGTAGGTACACACAGGTTGACTTTAGCTGATACGCGAATAACAACGTATCTATTTGCTCATTGTATTTGTTGAATCTACAAATAGATATAAAGCTGAAATATACGTTTATTATTGTGCACTTCCTGTTTATGTGAATTCACAAAAAAGTTTTTAAAAAGTTTGGTTTTTTTTGTAATCAAAAGTTGTGATTTCCAAAGTTTTAAAGAGAAAGTTAACCAGGCACTCAGTTTTATTTGAATAAAATTATCAACATTTTAGCAAAACACTATTATTATTACACGAATCCATTAGATTGATTCTGAATGTTTATGAACGAACATTATTACATGTGTGAATCTACATGTCAAATTGTGGATCGCACGTAAAGGAGGAACTAACCAATATGAAGTTAGCAATATTGAAACAAAGGAGTTCTATAATAATATGTGAGTGCTATGTGCAGTCACAGATTTACAATCCACACAGGTTTATACTGTTTGTCGAAGTGGCTGCATTGTGTATTTCAAGACGAGGTGGAGCATGTTGAAGTTCATATTCTCAAATTAATTTAATCAAAAAATCGATATGCATTCCAAAAAGAAATGCTCTGTGAATATACATGCAATACACACATAATTATGTTCAGCGTTAGATATATAAAATGCATTACATTTCAAAATTGAGAGATGCAGTGGAAGAAGATGATTTTACTATTTATTCCTTTTTAAAAAAAAGTTTGCTACATAATTAGATGCCATAAAAGTGTAATAAAACGATTCTTTCTATTGATTTCAAATTTAACAACATACATACATACGTACATACATAACTGATATAAATAGATTCCTTTTAGCACGCACGTTATATGAAATACATATAATGAAAAAATAGTATAATAATATATATATTTATTTAATTTTTGTAGAGCGCTTTTACCCTTTCGGCCTTTATCAATACTATTGAATAAAAACAATTTCATAAATAATTTTAAACAAAATATTAGTCAAATTTGAAATTGATATATATATTAAGGATGCAAACATGTTAACTTTGTATGGAAAACAATGAAATAATGGTAGTCAATAATTGTGACAAATCAAATAACTAATTTTAATCAATAATATAGTCTAAAATAGTCAATAAAAGATGAAAATCGGGCGATATATAAATCTTCATAAAATAGTCGGTCATCAACACTCGGTCGGTCAAGTAGGTCATCAACACTCGGTCGGTCAAGTAGGTCATCAAGTAGGTCATCAAGTCGGTCATCAAGTCGGTCATCAAGGAGGTCATCAAATAGGTCATCAAGTCGGTCATCAACACTCGGTCGGTCAAGTAGGTCATCAAGTCGGTCATCAAGTAGGTCATCAAGTAGGTCATCAAGAAGGTCATCAAGTCGGTCATCAAACAGGTCATAAAGTAGGTCATCAAGTCAGTCATCAAGTAGGTCATCAAGTCGGTCGTCAAGTCGGTCATCAAGTAGGTCATCAAGTCGGTCATCAAGTCAGTCATCAAGTCGGTCATCAAGTCGGTCATCAAGTCGGTTATCAAGTCGGTCATCAAGTCGGTCATCAAACAGGTCATCAAATAGGTCATCAAACAGGTCATCAAGTAGGTCATCAAGTAGGTCATCAAGTGGGTCATCAAGTAGGTCATCAAGTAGGTCATCAAGTAGGTCATCAAGTCGGTCACCAAGTCGATCATCAAGTCGGTCATAAAACAGGTCATAAAGTAGGTCATCAAGTAGGTCATAAAGTAGGTCATCAAGTAGGTCATCAAGTAGGTCATAAAGTAGGTCATAAAGTAGGTCATCAAGTAGGTCATCAAGTAGGTCATCAAGTAGGTCATCAAGTAGGTCATCAAGGAGGTCGTCAAGTAGGTCATCAAGGAGGTCATCAAGTAGGTCATCAAGTCGGTCATCCATCAACACTCCTCCAGTTTTTATTTGTATTAAGCATGGTAGGCCTAATTGTATATCCATTATGATTTCTTCTTTTAAAATGATCTGCAGTTTCTATATTTTTGTTTATTCCTAATTGGCTTTGTCTAATATCACTGGGGTGGCCCGCTAATCTATCCGCCACTGATCACCCAGTTTGTTCTATATTAACTTCTTCGCAATCGTTTTATGTAATTGCGTAGATGCAGTTTGTTGTACTGCAATTGCCTCCATATTTAATATTAAAAGACTTTCCTGTTATTTCGTTAGTAAAACTTTTGTTTTCTGCAAATATTTCACAAGCTTTACATCTTGGCCGATTACATTTATGATTTTCTATAGATGGGTTATTTGTTTGATTACTTACTTTGATTTACTTAGATTTTTACCTTATTTAAATGCTACTATTGGTGGTTCTGGAAAGATATCTTTATCTTCGGTATTTTCAATAATCTTGTAATAATTGAGGGAGAGGTAGCCCAGTCGGTTAATGCGCTGGTGATTAAGTGTGAAGTTAGCGGGTTCGAATCCCAGCAGTGTACCTTATCTCTCCCTGGCAGACAGCTGTGTCTGTCGAGTGTGTCAAACTCTTCTGAGTTTATTCAGAGTGCCATACTGGTCTGACGCGCGGTCTTGCGCTGCTGCGCTCTCTAGTGCACATTTAACCTTTCCAAAACTGCACTGCGCACAGTGGAATAATAATAATTAAAAAAAAAAAAATAATTGTTACTTATAATAATTGATAAATGTGAAACATTAGGATGATATGTGATTAATCAAGGAATTCCATTAAATTATATTTAGGGTTTATCATGTACGGTAATAGTTCACTTCTTTTTGAACATGGCATTGTTGGCTGCTTTTTCTATCCGGATAATCATAAGAAGCAAAATACTATTTATATTCTAAAAAACGTTTGTGAAAATGTGATTGTTCTGAACAAATTCGTCTATAAGTCTCAAAATTTGGCTCTTTAAATTTTTTTTAAGACCAAAGGTGACAACTACTGATTCTTAAATAAAAATGAGCATCTGTTGTTTTGCTAATAAGGTAATAAGGTAACCATTTTTCAGATGTAAGTTGATGTCGAGGAATTGAACATTTTTGTCACTTATGTTTATATCATATTTAAGATTGGTTTTCATGTTATTCATAGAGCTTAAATTTGAAATAAAGTTTGAAAAGTTAGTGCGTTCAGAATGACCATGAGTCCAAATGAAAATATATCGTCAAGTTAAGGAAACCAGATAAGAGGAGTTTTATCAGTTTGTTTTTGATATTGCTTTAATATAGGGGCAATTTCAATTGTTAGGTGCATAACGAAAAAGGTGGATATCTGTTATTAATTGTGATATAAATAGGTTTGGAAAATGGCTATATATGCGTTTATTTGTAGTTCACCATAGGTACTATCAATATTAACTACCAAAATGATCGACACACTATCAGCGAATTATTTAGTGTCTCAAGGTGTGTTGGTTGCGTAACTCGAAAACGATATGGGTTTTTTTCTAATTAATATTTTAGCTAAATATTCCCCAATTTTAGGACAATTTAATCCAAATAATTTTTATCCTAATTTATGGAATGTTTGCTAATATAACTAAAAGTTAATCTACGTTGTCTATCTATGTTTCAATGCATGCAATGGACTTTCAAACTTCGTTAGTTGCGTAACACAGTTTTTGTTAAGTGCGGTAACATTTGTTTAACGTGATAGTAATAGGCTACATACAACAACTGATTAGAGTTAATAGTTAACAACAAATAACAACACGAGTTAAGTTTATGAATGCATCGGAAAGGTGTAACACAATCTGGTTCTTGAACCACTCTGTATGGGTTTTTCGACGATCTGAATATCTGACAATGGGTAAACCAAAATGTCGGGTCGTTTGGGCCATCGCCATTGACCCGAACATATCGCCTCCGACGTGTTCACCAAGTATCCGTCATCTGCAATGCCTGTGACATGACCTGGGTTGCGTTGACCGTTGTAAGTAACTTCAATAAATAAATTATCAAAATTTGGAGCAGTTAGTGTTCCCATCGCCGTTCCTTTTTTTGAAGATAATATTTATTATCAAATTAAAAAAAGTTATTTCTTAGTACAAAATTCAAAAGCTCACAATACATATAAAATTTTTAGTCAGGAGTTTCCTATTAGGAGATATTTTTATTTATCATTCTGTTTCTTAACAGCATGAATTCTTTCTTCGTGGTCAATACCGTATAATACGACGAATTTACGTCCATCGTGACCAGTAGGCCTATAGCCTTTTCAGGAATGTTTTTTATATTATAAATCTTGTTAGGGAAATCTGTACTATCCTTAATAAAAATAATCATATGATGCCGCTATATGTCTTAAATGTCGCATAGGTGTGATATCCTTCTAGTGCACGATTTATTGCCCGAAACAATGGGAAGTCCTGGTTTTTTTAAAATGTTTTATGAATCTTTGACAAACCACAAAATTGAGAAATTCTTGAATTTTTCAGTGTTAAAGACTTATGTAATTCTTCTTTTGGTATGTAATCAAGGTTGTATATTTCTTGAAGATATTCTGCTATTTTTTTCTCATACTCTTCTGTTGGGTTGGAGTCTAATAATTAAGTTGTCTAATAATTTCTATTTTATAATTTTCTTTGTTGAGAATGACGATTGCACCAGCTTTATTAGCTGGTTTAAACAGATATATCTTTATCATTGCACAATTCTTCAAGAGCATCTTGTTCTTGCCTTGTTAAGTTTTTTGTACTATTTTTAAATGTGCGTAACATTTGTATTACATCTTTAGAAACGAAATCTATGAAAGTATCTAAAATATTTTTTCCTTTTTATTTAGGAGTCCAAGAAGGTTTTCATCATTTAAAAAAGATGTTTTGGTGTGTATTTTCTTTAAAAAATTGATCCGTGTGTCTTCAGTAGGATTTTTATAAAGATGTTCTTTCAAGCGTAAGCGACGATAGAATGAAAGGATGTCTCTTAAAAAATATATTTGTTTAACATTTTTGGCTTAGTTGAATATTGCAACTTTTTTCAAGAATAGGTGTTCAGTTAATTTGTGGAACGATAATTTCATAATCGATTGATATAAACTAATTTTAATATTTAGAGATGTATATTTCGCAGATTTTGGTATATATTCCCTGGACTTGGTATCTAAATTTTTAGATTTAATGATTTTGTTATTATAATTACTTTTTTAAAATTTTAAATCCTTGTTTTCAACGAAATAAATTTAAATTTATTTGAAAGTTTTACGTACGACATGTTCAATTTTTTCTGTAATCTTGCAGAACGACCTGGAAAAACCTACTAAGATTGTCCTTGTCCTACTACCGATTCTTTTTCTTTAGTAGATATATTAAATTTAGGAAAAGGTGTGAACTTACGTTTTTTAATTCACGAAACCAGGTGACTTCTCAGCTTGCTTAGGTCAACTATAGTAACACTTGGATCCTGATGATGACAAAGATCAAATATACCACAATCGGTGCTCCCAACCGGATATTGAAAAATAACTAATATGCTGATACATTTTTATTTCTAAATATTTTATTTTTTAATGCGCTAAAAGCAATGAAAGCTATATTAAAATATAGCGAAAATATGCAAAATTTAATTTTCAACTGAAATTATTATATTGAAAAATAATTGATATTACAATTTACTATCACAAACTAGTGTTCAACCTTTATAATTTTTACTCAAGAATTGAGTAATGTACCGTCAATATAAAATAAATATAGTATGCATTTCGTTATTTGTTTATACCTTGTGGCATATAATTCTCAGTACAAAAGTAAGTATTTTTTGAAAGTATAATGTCTTTAAAAAAATAATCAAGCATATTTTTTAAATCAATTTAAATGTTATAAAATGACAATATTTGTGCATTCTTTTTTAGATATGTACTTTTTGTTTTCTGACAATTGTAACTTCATTTTTTTCTCTAATATAAACGTTCTCGTTATCTTATTTTTACAAATTCTGCAAATCACATATACGTGCATGTAACGAATTTCTATTTATATGTGACTAAGTTTCATCATGTTGCAGCACTATACTGCAGTATATATATACCTATATATATATATATAGTAAATTAAGCCAACATTGTAATTGCTGTGAAAAATGTAGTATTATTATCTTTTGAAAAACACGGGATTCTTCATATGTTAACTATCTGCTGCATATAAATAAACAAAATATACTACATTATGGTGTTACACAAATAATAGTTTATTTTAATTTTAAAAGCGTCTGCGTTTTGTATTTAATCAATTTTAATAGCATAGATATTTTAAAAACCGGAAGTTGTTTCGCATCTACGTAATGGTTTTTTGTAAAAACATGAATTAAAAGTCTAAACTGATTACGTAATTTATGTAACGATTAAGTAATTTATACAATAGTGTTTTTGCCTATGTAGCACAATTACTTATATTGGTAATGATATTTTTGAATATATATATATCAAATTTCTATTATATTGTAATAATAGATATATATTTTTAATATTACAGCGTAAATTATACTTATAATACTTTCTTTTCAACGATGCGATTATATCAGTAATAATGGAACCAAAACAATAATATTTATATAAACTTATATGGTCTGATTGAAAATAGCTAAATATGATAAAACTTATATTGTATAATAATAATCTTATTATATAATCAGCGTACAAATCACACACCTAGCTCTGCTTTTAATAATCTGTAATCTAGGTATGGGTACCTATTAAATTTTCTGACCATGCCCCTGATAATGTTTAAATAATGTTGAAGGTCTAAAGTCCCCGCACCATTGTTTATTAATCTTTTCCCCCATTTTTATTCTAAATATAAGTTGTTACACGTGTTTTTTTATGATCCAGCCTGCGACCACAATTATTCTTCTGCTTTTTTGGATTTGGCATAGGCCCCTACTGTCTTTTTAAATCCACAAGTTAGACTTGCCATCTTATCACTCCAGGCCTGTTTTACATAAAGTACAAGCTATGTTTAGATTGTAGATATTATTTATAAATAGTATTTGTGGTTGGATAATAACCACAGATTTCAATATACAATAATATCTCTAAAATAGTTATCTCTAAAAGTCTATGATAATAACTCATTCCTTTTGTTTGACCTTTCTGGAGTCATGAACTTTTATGAAATTATTATTATTATTATTATTATATGAAATATATTATAAATATTACGTAAAATATTATTCTGAAATTTGTTTCTTATTTGACAGTCGCTTTGATAATTTTCATTTCTGCTGTCTACAATTTCCTTATTTAGAAACAATTCGTCTTTTTCATAAAAGTACTCTTGTAGTCTGTCACATTGGTGACCATATTAGATAAAGTTTGCCATATAAATAAATTTTAAAAAAAATCAGTATAATATCAAATACATTATGTAAATATTTAAATATATGTAAATATATGTGAATGCAAATTAACTATATCACAAATTCATTCCGAATAAACATAACTTGTGTAGTTTTTACACAGCATAATTAATAAGGTATGTATTATATACATATATATAAAAAATATATATATATATATATATATAAAAATATACAATTTTATAAATAATATACCTGACTGATCGTGTTATTTTTTATTAATGATAAGAACATAATTCATAAGAAAATTGCGTATCGGAATTAATTAGTGCACTTGTTTCTGTATAATGTAAAATCATAAAAGTATCATAAATTTCTTTTCGAAATATGTAATATGTGGTAACTTGTAAATATTGTTAGTTCAATATTAAATCCTCTTGTTTTAATTTTATATAACTAATATTTTTAACATCAATTTGAAGTATAATTTAAATAATGCCAAACTTGATATATTTATTTATAATGTTTATGCCTAGTATATAACAATGCTGTTTTTTTACTATTAATTTTATATATATTTTTTTGTATTATATTATATTTAATATTATTTTAACTATTGATATTGGATTTTCCTAAATAATGATCGATACATTTTACACCGACCTATAAATATATTTATATAATTCACACCTCACGAGCGAGTAACGCGACCTATCTAAAATATAAATGACAAACTGAGTGAATTTTTATAAATTTCAAGAACATTTTATAATAGAATATTAGTGGTGAATTACATATGCTGACTGGACACATAAAAAAATTACACAATTGTTCGTCGTCGTCGTCAGTGTCTTCTCCTATAGAGGTTGACTGCCATGGTCCGCCAATCATTTCTCCTTTGTGCCAGTCTGACGTTTTGCCAGTAGGAAAGTTGCGTTGATTCATTGATGTCTGTCATCCAATTACGTGGTGGTCTTCCTCGTTTGCTATTTACACAATTGTTAAGTGAAGCGAAATATTGTGAAGAATTGCACATTGCCGGTATATTAGTTCATGCAAACACCCATACACAGAGAAAACGCAACAATATTAAGGCAGTACAGATAACTACGCAATACTCATCCTGTCTGAAGGTGTGCCTTGCCATCAACTCAGATTGTTTTATTAGCATTATATATAATTGTTGTCATGGAACGAAATTGGAGGTTTGATACAATCGCCCGCATATAATAAGAGAATGTTAAGCGCTCCCCCACTCACAGATTTCTGAATACACCCCTGCTATACTATTATTTAATTAACCTATTCTTTGTAACATTTGATTTAAATAGCAAGTTCAGAGATAACCGACTCTTTTCAATAAATAATATAATATAATTGTTCAAATTTTCCTTTTGTGACATAATTAAATTTTATTAATCATAAATTTGGAATTCAGCACAATACAGGAATAACTTTGAATTTATACGGTAAGAATATAGGTAATCTCGGATCTTGGCCATACTACCATAGTAAATTGTTGGAGATGGAACTGTAGGAAAAACTCGTCTTCTGTGGCCATAATCTAGTATAATGTATTTAATAAGAGTGATAGAAAGAGAGAGATATATACTAGCACCTTACATCAGTTTACATAGTATATGGTTTGGTATATAATCAGGTTATAATTCAATAGTAAAGAAGAAAGGGTGGCACTTTTTAAATTTATCTCGTAAAATGAATACATAGTAACAAATATCCTGCAATGCATTGGACCATATATGTAAGCACTATCTATATAGTGAATGTTGAAATTGTGTCATTAAATATTACCATGGTCATCATTGTATTAGTTTTGAATTGTGCATTCAGAGTCAATTATTGAAAATCTCAGCAACTAATCAGCATGACAAAATTACGCTTGCATACCATGTATGGCTTTGGTACAAAGATAGATGTATGGCGGACGAGAGGGTTCAGTGTGGAAATCTCTAAGATTTCGAATTTAAATGAGGTTTACCTGGTAAATCTCTAATATTTACAATTTAAACGAGGTATACCTTGCAGACCTCGACGTCTGCAAGGTTTACCTTGAGGTCTGCAAGGTATACCTCGTTTAAATTGTATATCTTAAAGATGTCCACACTGAACCCTTTGGTCTACTGGTGAACCAAAGGGTTCATTGTGCATAAATCTCTAAGATATACAATTTAAACTTAACCATTTGGTCCACTGGTGGACCAAAGAGTTCAGTGTGCAGAAATCTCTAAGAATTACAATTTAAATGATGTATACCTTGCAGACCTCGAGGTAAACGAGGTAAACCTTGCAGACCTCGACGTCTGCAAGGTATACCTCGTTTAAATTGTAAATCTAAAGATTTCCACACTGAACCCTCTGGTCCGTTATATAGATGCATCAAAACTGTGTAATTATTATAAGAAAATATTCTTCAAAGTATAATTTACAATATAAGTGCTACCTGCATTTTATATAGAATCCATCTATGTAACCATATATACGAGAATCTTATATCAGTATACATAGCATATGGTAACTATATAAATAATCATGTTATAATTCGATAGTAAAGAAAAAAGGCTAGCCTTTATAAATTTCTTTTGAATTGTGCATTCAGAGTCAATTATGGAAGATTTAAGTTAATATTTTCAGCAAAAAACCAGCATGATATAATTACACAAGAATCTTCTTGATGTGAAAATAACTATTAGTGGATGGATGTCTACTGTCAAATAACTACTATAAATTCATTACATCTTTTATGGAATGAACTATATACATATTGCTACCATGTTTGTAAATCGCACAATTCGTATAATTCTTACGGTATTAGGTATATGATTTTGGTACAAAGATAGATGCATATAATTTTTATAATAAGAAAATATAATTTTAAGTCTAATATACTCTGCTACCTGCATATTGTACAGTATCGCTATAACCATAGCCGGTATATTATATATAATTGATGTGTTATGATGCACATAAAAAAATTGAACGGATTGTTTTATAGAATTTTGTTAGGGAAATAATATGCAACATGATCACATCGCTATCTTTACTGGAAAATTATAGATAACCATGAATACGAATAAATATACCACACCTTGCCAAATTAATCAGTACGTAATAAAATTTCAATTTAATTACATGTGTATTGTTAATAATTGGTAGATTTGCAAAAAAATAATAAAAAGTAATATTGAATGGTTGAATACACTAAAACCACCAACCCATGGCGTGGGTCCGATCTGCAAATGGAGCTTACACGTTTGTCACACGGTTCATGGCACAAGCTTCCTTAACATTAGATCGGATTTGTAAAAATTTCATTGTATACATATTATATACCTAATTATTTACATGATCTTCTATCTACTGCTTTTCTGACCTGTGGATGTTTCTTATTTTCAAGGAGATAATGAAACTAATTAGATAAACATTCCAGAGTATGATTGAAAAATCAAGTATATTAGAGCAAAATGGACGTCTTGTAAATATAATTAAAATCTGATGTATATTATTTATAACGATCTATGTAAATATATCTGCTATTCGACACTACTCCTTAAGACGGTCTGTCTGTGTATGTTGAAACTAATACAATCTTTAAAATTTTGGTAAAATATTAAACTTAGGGTCCAAATTATTTACATATCAATACAATACATTTTAGGTAATAAAGAATATGGAGAAATCTAAGTAGTCCTCGACTAATAAATATTGTGAAAGCGAAACATGAAGTGAATTCTCTGTAGGTAACACTGTACTCCTCAACGTAATAAAATTGCTTTCAAAGTCGCAACTTACTATTTTATATTATGGCGGTGCACCCAGAGTCATAATCGGTGCATACTCAATTAAGATTTGATACAAATAATTTTTTGAGTGAAATTATCAAAAAATCCCGGACCATAAACTTTTAATGTTTTGTCGTCAGGTATGGGAAGAATATTTTACCTCACAAATAATAAAGCCAAAAACAAAATATATTTTATACAAGAAAACAGAAGACATTTTGTTTTTCTACTTTAAAAAGTAGTATAATTGTATTTAAAACAGTATTTAAGTTACACTACAATGCCTCATAACGGCTTGCAGCATAACACATCGCACAAAAAGGTAAATCGGGATAGTCTGGGTTTTCACTAATAGCAAAACCTCATCTTGTTAACCGACAAACAAACAACAGCTTTTAAGTTCAACAGCTTCAACACGATTGGTTAATAAATTTAACCAATAAGAACGCAGCAGACAACCAGTACGAAACAGCAACGCCTGAGTCCGAATCAGATGAATTGACAAATCCGAGAAAGTCAACATTTTTAATAGCACGATAGATAGACTAAATAAAGCAGCACAGCATTGCATTGAAGCAGTCATGAAGGTGTAAGCAACCCTATAGTTGTCATAGTAATTAGTGGTAGTAGGAAGATAACGCCGGTCACCTGTTACATCAGAACTGGTAGACATCTGAGATAACGCACAGGTGGTAGTGTAGACACAGAAAAGTTCCGATCATATTGATAACAGGAATACTTTACTATGTCATAGAAATGGTTAGAATAAATTTGTATTAGAAATGACAAAAGTAACCAATAGCATAATTATAATATTAAAGAATAACTAATAGGCTCAGACAAAGAATAAATAAAACAGTTCTTCAGTTCTAACGGTTAGAAAATGGAATAAAATATAATACGCACAGATTTACTTAATCATAAAAAGTATCAATAACTGACAAATCCGAATGAAAATTTGTTTGCTTAAATTAATTTACACAAACTATGATAATACAACCTTTATAATGATTAAAAACTGAATAAATAATAGTTGGACATCTTTGGTTAAATGAAAATGAATAAAAACAAAAAAAAAGGTTGTGAATAATCGACAATACTAACAAAATGTAGGTAGGACAGAAAGAATTTTATATTAAAAAAGAAAAAATTCAATCATCTAAATCTGGTTAATTACAATAAAATATAATATGTTCAAAGTAGGTAGCGATGAATAGTCCACACCAAGAAACCATAGATATTTAACCGAAGTATTGTAGAATGGCCATCCATGATTCTTTTGTGGGCTATATAAATAATATTCTATCACGGTAGGTTCAAATAGATCAACAGCTCAATTTATTGTTTAACATATATTGTGCAAAATATAAAATAATAACGTCTTTAAATAGGTATGTAATATTCTTACTGACCAAATATACTGCAATGTTTAAATAACAGTTAATTAATTATATTAAATTAATTACATTTTTAAACAGCGTTTATTTAATGAGGAAGCTGATTGCAACAAGTTTTGTTAAATAAAGAGTATACAGTTAAAAAACATACCATTTACCACTGACAGTTAAAAGCATGATTATTATTATATTCTGCACGACATTTAATGTGTTAGATGAAAGTGTGATAGTTGTATTAAACATTTACGTTGTCGGACCGTTAGTTATAATCAAGAAAAGACAGATAGTTCTACCGTTCAAAAAGAAATAACTTTCATCATATTTGATCATTTTCATGGTATTTAGAGACAAACTTTTCAGATAATCAAAAATAGAAGTTTTTAATTGACATCATTACCACTTAAGTTAATTGATTTTATGAAAGAGCGGGTCCCAAAAATCGATAAAAGCTAGGATTTGAAGAAGTAGGTTTCTTTTCGAGTCTCTATCCGCTGGTATTACTTCCGGCAGTGGTGGAGCCCATGTGCAGCAGGTGATCTGCATCAGGAGGACTGTCCCTGGGCGAGACCCCCTCACCGACACCGACATAGGCCTGGTTGAGGAAGGTGTCACCACAGTTCCAGAAGCCAGGCTCGGGCAGTGACCCGGGACCCCCGGGGAACCCAGTCACGGCGCAGAGGGAGCGGGACAGCTCGTCCATGTAGGGCAGAGAGCCGCCCGTTCCAGGGCAGTCGGTGCACGAGGTGGAGCTACCGCCACCGCCACCGAGAAGATTGGGCGGGAGTAGATGGCTGGCTTGGTGGTCTTCACTACTGCCCGGCTGGAAGGGTGGAAGGGTGGATGGCTGTGTTATGGTGTCTTGGGTTTAGTATTTACTGGAGGAGATTCAGATTCATTGGCTGGTTACAATACTAACTTACTAACTAAGTATATAGTTACTAATGTAGCCCGCCAATGTTTTCGCAATATCAATATCAAATTTAAAACAAAAAAATATTTGTTCGGAATATGAATTTATTAAATTATACAATAATTATAGAAACAACTATACAAGGACAGCAGCTGTAAACCTTACATTATTGGCAACTGCATATTATTATATTAGTATCACTATATCCTAAACCATGGCATAAGTAAAAGAGTGTAAACACCAATCACAATCATTGTATTAGTTCATATAGTTTACACTGACAAATAATATGCAACTAATTCGTTCAAAATGTCAAAGATCAGAAAATAATTATGGATAAAAGCAGTGAACTGATAAATTGATATTGATAAAGGTTGAATTAATTACTACAAATTAGATAATATCTAAAAACTGATTACCAAAAAACTTGTTTCATTATTATGATTTTATAGTTCTTCTGGATTTCTAAAAGTAATATCCTGAAGATCTCAGGGTTGACATGCCTAACACTATAAACTGCACTATGTAGCATTTTAGTTAGTTGATATTGATTTATACTTTGATATATTTAATATTTATTTGTCTATCTTAAATTCTTGAAACAAGGTATCAATATTATTCATTTATTGTTTAGATTTAATTAAACTTCCGATTTTTGGCAATAAGTGCGTCTATACTGAAAAATAATGATATTTCAAAATATTATCTTATCTTTTAAGATATAACATATAACCATAATATAACGATTTTAATTAGTATCATAGGATTTTATCTTGATCATATTTTATTATTATAAAGAATGGCCACATTCTATAAATTCTTAGATTGATATACTTAAAAAAACAAATATTATTCGCATTAGTAATACTTTCAAACAGCAGATATTTAAAAAAAACTATTTTTAAACAACATATTCAAATAATGTAAAGGCCTATTGTAGCTTCAATGTATAGTGGTAGGTTTCCTGTAGCAGCATAGGTAGGCTATATATATATATATATAGGACGTATATATGCCTGTCACTACATTTCTTGAACAATACGCATTTCTATCGCTTGAAAAGGGTAGTCTCTTCCGAAAATGTGCGTAATAAATACATTATCATTAACAACCAGTGCTTTTTATTAACTTAACCGAGATTTATTATATTGATTTAAAATTTATATTGGTAAATTATTTATAATGGATAATTTTTCATGAATAATATATAGTTTGTAAAAATATAAATCTTAAAGATTTAATGAATTTCAAAATTTTACCGAGATGTTACATTATGGAGGAAATCAAGGACTTTGCAAGATCTAGGTTAGAAATATAAGTTTCAATTCACTTGGCTGGATAGTGTAATGAGTGAATCGAACCTTTGAATCACGACATTGCTAGAGAAAAGTGAAGAGGACCACACTGACCACTACAACACTAGATCAGCCCAGCCCAGCCCAGGATAGCATAGCCTACCTCGGCGTCCTGCCAGGGGTTCCTCGGTGGCATCAGGTTGGTCTGCTGGCTGCTATTGCTCCACACCCCGCCACCCCACTGACACCTCGGGCCCAGCACACTCGTCAGATCCTGCCCCGCAGCAGGGTCCAGTAGGGCCGCTGCCGCCGCATCGAAGGGTCGACATCCGCCCATACCGTGCTGCTGAGGCTGCTGAGGCTGCTGTGGCTGGTGGTGATGGTCGGCCTGGTAACACCGGCGTTCATACTCGAGCATGGACTGGCGGCGGTCCTTGGTCATGCTGGGCAGTTCGTAGAGGAAGGCGGATGATGACGAGGAGGAGGTGTTGGGCAGAGCTGAGCTCTGGGGCTGGTGCGCTGGTTGCGGTCGGCTGTTGGGACTGGTGTAGTGCAGTGGCGGGGCCGCGTTCTGGTTGGCGGTTTCCATTAGCCGGTTCTGGAAGCTGTGGGTGGACGTGTGGCGCAGTCAAATACCGTACAAGGCTGTTTAGTGGTGTGTCGAGATCAGGCAATGTCAAGTTAACATTTATGCAAACGTGTTTTAGGCAATACTTATAATTTTAAATTAAAAACGAATTCATACCAGGCTATACAGGGGTGATTTTACAAATTAACGGAAAAACCGGAACAATATGGTTGCGAGCGGAGCCACTGCGAGCGGACCCGAACTACAATTTTTGTTTCCCCCTTATATAAAAATAAATCACCTTGCTTTGAATTTAAGGTATGATTTGAAAATCAGAATATCAATATTCTTTAACAAAACATACTTAAATGGCTACAAAGAAGTTAGCCCACTACTGTACATAATTAAATATACATTTAGTTATACATATCTACATACTAAGATCAAATGATTAATAACAAAACAGTTATAGCTACGGTAGTATTATGTATAAAAAATGAAAGGCAAAGAATGAGTGAACATAGTAATTCTTAAACATTCATAAATTGCCAGTGTAACAAATAATAGTGATCGATAAACTCTAGATAGTTTTGACATCATTGATGTATTAAAATGCAACATTTCAATCCATGTTTAATGCAAATACTCTTATTAAATAGTCACAGAAATCCAATTAAAGTTTGCATATTATACATAGAAAACAATTCTGCATAGTACCCCAGAACGTATAAATCCTCGTAAAATTATTGGTGAGAAAATAGTCATATGTATTATGAAATGTGATTGGAATGAATGAGTAAACACAGTTAGTTAATAAATCAGTTTGAGCAGAGGCGGAGCACACACCCCCCCCCCCCTTATTTTTTTATTGCATATTTGCAAAATCCCCAAACCCATCAAATATGCTCCAAAAAACCGGAATTCCGGTTAAAACCGGAAAATGGCAGCCCTGAATTAGTGTTTAAATTAAAAACAAAACGCTGTAGGGGACAAAATAACATTATAGTTTTGAAAATAGGTTTTGATAAAATCAAGGCCATTATTCTAAAAATTATCATTTTTAAAATTATTTAAAGTTCCTTGAAGTCAGCATGACACTAGCAGGCAAATTAGAAATAGGATTTTCGGCACTTATATAGAACATTTAATATTACACTGTACCAAGTTGGATATTAGTAAAGTAACATAAATTAATTTGTAGCAAATTTATATTTTAACTTTTAGAGAGGAGATATAAAAATATGCCTAAACTTAGGAGACTGATCATTAATTTTATAATAAATGATCGACTGTGCCACGTACTCAGTAAAATCGTAACTTTTGACGTGTTAACATATTTAATACATATATAAACAATTTGAATTAATTCCAAAGTTTCTCTTCTTTTATGATAACATTTAAAGATCGAATGTAAAATACTTGAAAAGTTATGAGTACTCCTTAAGATGCCAGACAATAATTGTAAGCAATATAATATTAAAGAACCATTTACATTATTAATTCAATTATCAGGAATCTGTAAAAGAACGTTGGGTTCATTTTATGTTAGAATTAAATATTTAAACTATTTCTCAGAAATATAAAATTTAGCCATCCGACCACTAAGAGTGGCTTACAAAACAAAGAATTACATCACTTTAAATAGAATATTCTGTTTGTATAAAGAATACAGCACGCTAAGGTACGCTACTATTCTCACTAAGAGTAACACAGAACGTACACGCATATACCTCATCACTAGGAAAGGATAGAAGGGATTACCTCTGAATTCTCCTGTGTGGGTCGCACGGGAATGAACGAATGGAAGAGTCGGCGAAGAACCTCGTTAGGTTCAACATCGAAGTATGGACGCAGGATGTCCACATTTGTATACGACTTAATTGCGGTCTCGGCTCGCTTCTTACCCTCCTGCCACATCTGATGCGGAGAGAGAGTGATAGAGAGAGATATGATAAACAAAATCACTGATCACAAAATCACATTCTGGCCAATAAAAAGGTAAACTTCTTTCAAATAATAATAATGAAACAATAAAGATATTCTTAGTGTTAAAATTGTATATTTCGCATTCTTTATCGGACAAATAGAAAATAGTAACTATATAAAAAGAAAATCAAAGAACAAAAGAAAGGAAGAAGAGACAAGACGTGGGTATTAAAGAAAAAGGAAGAAAGGTCGATAACATAGAATTATAACAGAATAATTTGTTGTTTAATGTAATTTTATTGGAAAACGAAATTTAAACAATTAGATTATTATTAAAATATTTAAAATAATCAGATAACAATAAATTATCCTTCATTTAGAACGGTTTCAGTTAGTCGTATTAAAAAAACATTTTATTAACATTAATATAATATATTAATTCAACGATTTGTTTCAAATAAATAAATTATAACTGTAATAAATCTTAAAATTTAATTAACTCAGTGCTGTTGCGGCTCAAAATTTTAAAAAAATCGCAGAATTAGACTACGATAAAAAACATAATTTCACACTGGTATCGTAATTAGGTCATCTAATTTAAAGT
>JAUZND010071214.1:2692-17009 GCA_034780555.1 Coelogynopora nodosa
TTTTACATACTTATACTATTTTACATACTAATACTATTTTACATTTTAATACTATTTTACATACTAATACTATTTTAGATACTAATACTATTTTACATACTAATACTATTTTACATACTAATACTATTTTAGATACTAATACTATTTTACATAATAATACTATTTTACATACTTATACTATTTTACATACTAATACTATTTTACATTTTAATACTATTTTACATACTAATACTATTTTACATACTAATACTATTTTACATAATAATTCTACATATACTAATTTACATATACTAATACTGTTTTACATATACTAATACTATTTTACATAGCCTACAGCTAATTTACTAATCAATTTACAATAAAAAGTTGTACAGGTCAGATTGAGTGTAATAACGAAATTTTAAAGAAAATTAAACTACTATAAATGTTGTAAAAATGTATATAGTATATAGTACATACATATTAAGTATGACCATAAAATATGCTAAATCACACTTAAATAAAAAATATTGATAATCGAAATAAAAGACAAATACGTTTTTGTTGTGGTGTAAGATTTAGCGCCCTCAATGGTATGTTTATATAGAATTTAGCATGCGCGATTTTCATGCTTCCTATATATAAAACATAAAATACATGAAAAAAGTACTTACACATCAATCACTATTACATAAATGATACCACTAAATTTTTATTTATAAAAGATGTCTCATTGCTTTTAAATGACTGTTGCAATAAAATAAAATAATGAATAAAATAAATTTAGTAGCTTTGGCGGACTGTATCAGAGATATTTTGTAGCATTTTGTAGCATTATAAATAGAAGTAGAAATGCAATCAATTTATTTATTATCCTATTAATATTGGATTTTTATTATAGTCAAGACAAAGTGCTAGTTGCATATTAATATGGCATCATCAACATCATATATGTGACATGTATTTATAAAAACAAAACAAATTATTACATCTTGACGTTGCATATTCAGTACACGCTAAAATTCTTTCATGAGTAGCGTTCAGCCTAAATGTACGGCATGCACGGCACTTTATTTTATAGAGAAAAAACCTACTTGCAATGCACACTATTCAAACTTGTGCTTGCGTTGTGAACATTTCTCACATAACTTGCAAGACTCACATAACTTATAACAAGATGTAATAATACGATTGCAGCACGTGCTGTAACCTTATATTATTATTACAAGAGGCTCATTTATAATCGATAAATCACTATCCACTAATTGTCCCATCATGGAAACAGCAACAGTTGCATAGGCTTAGGCTTCGCAGGTTGTCTTGAAATTGTTCGATGTGTGTTATCCGCAATTGTACACAATAACGAAAAGGTTCTGTTGTGTGACATAGCAACAATTATGTAAGTGGAACGTCGAGTAGTCTGATGGAGTGTTCTTAAAGTCGTAGCCGTTGTTTATGTCCAACTTTTGTTCGGTCCTTGAGATAGGTGTTGCTAATTTGTTGGGAGAAATTATTCGCCAATGCAATATTGAAATAGAGCGTGATGTGTAAAGCGTGAAGTGTCAGAGTGAGGAGCTTCGTCAGCACCGCAAAACTGAATATACTCTATACACATACCCGAAATAGGTTTACCATTGCCTGATATTTTTAATAATAAGGCACATAATGGAGAAAAGAAGTCAGGGCAGGGCAGCAAATAAACTTTTGTTTATTATATTTTAAATCGTTAATGTTAAAACGTTTGATTATTATTGAAACTATTTTAGTGAAACTGTTAATTGATATAGCAGATGTATGGAGTTTATAAACATTACATTTCTAATTTATATTAGGTATATTACAAACAAAAGTTCAACGAAGAAAAACGAAATTACACCTCTAAAACTGGTCACAATGAAGAGGCGGATTTAGAATTAGTTGAATTATTCCTTAAATATTCGTCTCCTAACCCGATGTTCTGCGCCCATTATTTTTTCTTCTTTTTATTTTTTACACCCGCCCCTACCATTTTGCGCACCTTTTTCGCCCCCGGCTGGAAGGGCTATCTAGGTCCATTTGACCCCTCCTACCTAGATCCGAAATTATACAGTGTTAATATAATACAGGAAGGCTGCACTATAATTTATTAACCTATTCTCAATAAACAACAGAGATTTCAGTTATAATGTTATATTAATTTTTTTATTTCTTTCAAAGAAACCATATACATTTCTATGAAATAAAAAGCACTGTATACGACAATAAATTTTAATCTATTATTAATTCTAATAAAATGTTGATGTCAAAAAGAATAGACTCAAAAGAATTTATTAAAAAAAATTGCGCCATAGGTATTTGTGTTTTCATCAAAAAAACTTTGCTATGAATGTATCCCTTCTCAATAGGCTGCATCCGATCATATATTGAGCAAACATTTTTCTGCTCTGGCCAATCTGTTTTAGACTGACTTTGGTCTTCAGAGTTAATTAAATTTCTGAGAAAAAATATAATTAGCCTTAACGGATTCTTTCTTTGCTTCTGTAGAATGACGAATTGGTAAATCTTTTACAGGTTGATGTGGTATATAGGAAGAGACTGCAGTCCAACAGCTTCAATTAATCAGAATTTGTATCAAGTATTGCCAATCCAATTAGTAGCCCAATTTATTGAAGATAACAGTCAAAATATACTGGCAGTAGCAAAATGATATTGATCAGTGTGTGTGTGTGTGTGTGTGTGGTGGATGCGTCCGTCTGAACATAATGTGTATAATAGTACGTATGTAAATTAAGAAAAAACTCGTTTATAATTAAAATATTTAGAGGTAATATTAATATTAATAAGGGAATATAATAATAACAATAATATTAAGGTCATATTATATTAATGAGGTAAACTATGTTGTTGAAAGTTACAGGTATGTGTCTATATATATACAAGGTGCATCAATGTCGAGGTTAAAATTACAATTATATTATGTGAACAATTTAGACAATATATATTTTTATTATTACATTACCTCTTTATTCTATTATTATTATTATTATTATTAGAAACAATTTTGATAGTAGCCCACATCCTGCTTCGTAATAATTTACCTTTTTTTCAAATTTAAAGTAAATTTATCAATCAAATAAATGCTAGAATATTTATTTATAATAATAGTAATATTTATCACGTAAACAAAACACTTTTCATATGTAAAGCAGATTGCTGCTGAAGTAATGTATAAAAGGTGTAGAGATGTACAGTTATTTACTACGGATAGGTACAGACTACGTGCAATACTTACAAACAGAACCATAATATTGATAATATTTAGCACGGTGGATTCAATACAACAATTTTACATACATCATTGTATAATATTTTCAGGTCTAACAAGCATATATCAAATAGTATTTAATACTTTGCCATTTTTCTATAAACCAAGTTTAGAATGGCTGTAATGATATTTAGAAATGTCGTCTTTCAAGTGACATTAAACCATGTATGAATCAAAACTCAACAAAGTGGCAACAACATTTCTTAATCAAGTTTATATCATATATATCCTTCCAACGCGTGGAATTATTTATAGTTCTTATCACGAAAATCAGAGAATTGTTGGCTCATGGTAATTTAAAAAGGTTTACCAAGATGTAATAAGAGATTGAATATTTGGATTATAATTAGGAAATAAATGCATATTTGATGAGAAAAATTCTTCGAATATTAAATATGAAAGAAGATATAACAATTTTAATTTTTGTCCTTCCAATTATTATCAAATTATTATGATTTGGAATTAATAGTTTGTAAGTATGGTGTTTACGTGAATTACAGAAAGGCAAACTTGGTGTGGAATAAAGTAAGATAATTATTTAGTAAATTACTAATAAAGTAGGCGCGCATATAATTTAAACAGAAAAGGCAAATAATTTTGGCACAATAATATTTTATTTAAGTTTATTTATTTAAATTATTTAATTTCATTAAAACTGATTATTATAACTGAATTGGTATGAATTTTTTAAATATATTTTCTGCAATATGCAGTTATAGTATTATTCTAGTATTAACAAATAATAAAATTTAGATTTAACGTGCACAACGCCATGGACATATTGAACATTTAAAAATTAAATAGCAGAAAGTTTATTAATTTATTGTAGCTGTAATATATTAAATTATAAATGTTATAATTATTTTAATACAAACGACATGTTTTGAATTTTTTTGCAAGAAATAAACAAAAGCTTTCGATACTCTTATTTTAATTGTAAACGATTATAATGCTTTATTATTATATTAATATTTAGTATAATATATTGTTAAATTTTAATAAAAAAGGGCAGTTTAACTTTAGTTAAAATATGTTTAAAAATGTATAATATCTCTATATCTCTAAATCTGATACACTTATAAATAAAATAACCCTCGCATACTGGACTTGAAAGGACCGTCAATAATAGTTCATTATATCCATTAATGCAAAAGTAACACAAAATGTTTTGCATTTATTGTGAATTTACTTATCATACTATTTTTGAATAGAGTTTGTTAAATTATATTATAAATTATATACCATATATAGGGTGTTCTGAATTTTTTAGTAAATAATGAATATTGTTATATCTTTTTCAAATTAAAAAAACATATATTTCATAACTAATCACATTGGCTGTCTGCGAAAACTGTTGCCTAAAGCATCTATCTACTATGGTGGTATGTCTTTGATATAGCTTGTCACAAAAATCGTATTGACATTACATATTGTGCAGGATTTAACAGCTTATTGTCAAACTTCAAATGTTATAAATTGACTCTTTTAAGTGATATAAATTACGAGTTCTTTTAGCCATAGCTATATTATTATGTGTAATAAAATGCAACAATTTTAATAGTTTCTTATAGAGATTCATATGTACTTGATTATGGAATGGTATTGGATATGCCGATACTATTGATCTGTTTGTGTAAACTATAAGACATAGACAAACAATGGAAATGTGGATATTCCATTATAAAAGTACTAAATTTAAATGTATGGGCCCAAAATTTCGTCTATTATATCCAATTTTCCATTATAATGGAATTATACAATATTTCCTTGCTAGAATGTTTTTTAATGACGTTTTTATTAAATTTCGAAATATTTTAAAATATACAAAATGTTTACAAAACATTTACAAAAAGTTCAGCAAACCTGCTATTAGTGATAACAATATTTTTACCACTAGAATTGAAAATGAATTAAAAGATAAAAGTGTGATGATTAAGCGAGACAAAATACTATTTATATTTAATTTTACATTAAATACCGATTTGGAATTTATTTAAAACTATTATAATTATTTCAATAATAGAGCACATTAAGCAATACTTTTATGGAAATTATGTGGTATCTGAAATGAAACATTGTCTTATCAAAAAAATGTATTAAATAATGTCGAAAATATATAACGATAATATTTGTTAACTTATAGTAATTTTTTGCTCAAGGCTTCAACAAAAAAATAATAAAATAGTGCAATGCTATAGGTAGTGATCATTAAATATGTTTGTCCGAATGATTTTCAGTTAAAAAAGTGAGATAGATAACTGTTTCCAAAACCATAGAAGATAAAAGTGAGAGTCAATTATCTAGGAGCTAAACTTGAGATCAGAAGCATTTCCAGGTGATGTAGAATAAATCCATGTATGTGGGGAGTATTTTGTGCTTGAGGATATGTCAGCACCGTCTACAACCAGCTCCCAGCCTTGACGCAATAAAACTTCATGAACCCAACATAGGATTCCTATACCTTCGAGATTTGCTGTGCAGTTCTCAAGATCCCATAACCATGGCTTCCCCTCTAGAAAAAATTCTAGATAACCAGGTGTCATGGCATCCTCACGCACTCCCCGGCTCCAGTGGGATCTTATTTCCGATTTGAGAAGTTCTTGAAGAGATTCAGAACCACCGGAAATGCATAATCGGTCGACATCGTGACTGCTTACAAATAGATGTGGCGCTGCACTTGGACTCTTTTCTGGATTAAGAATAAACAGTGATTTATCATACTGGCTACGGTAGAGTTCAATGCATTTATGAATTCTCCATCCTAGACTCCGCAATTCAGTGATAATCTGACATATTAGTTGCCGACCATTAATTGCCGTGTCTTTATCCCATTCGGGTACCCACCAAGGGGAGCCTTTGAGACGAACTACCCAAATTGGACCAGTAAGTTCATCACCAATAATTCCTTTCTCCCAGTTCTCACGGATGACACGGCTTACTGACTTGACAACTGTGGATGACGCGTTATAAAATCGTAGTTGATCTTGCTGATTAAGACTCATTATTGCCATTGGCTGAACTGTTACCGAAGGATCATGAAGGAAAAAGAGGGTATCAATTATTCCACGAACATGTGTTGAAAGGAATAGTCGATAACCCTTAGACGCCATTACTTCAACTATCTTTAAACATATCAAGGGTGTTTTCTCCGATTCACTTTTATAAGAATCAAA
The DNA here is from genome assembly GCA_034780555.1 of Coelogynopora nodosa. Lineage (NCBI taxonomy): Eukaryota > Metazoa > Platyhelminthes > Proseriata > Coelogynoporidae > Coelogynopora > Coelogynopora nodosa. Next base: position 9,149 of record JAUZND010071214.1, read on the forward strand.
GGGTTGACCTCCCAATTCAAGGCATCCGTAATCCGCACAAAGATTTGATTTTGTTATTCCCAAAGACCAGAGAGTATCCACCTCCGACTGAATTGAGTTAAATGTGTCTGTGGTACAGTTCACGGTTATTATCTTGTTCCAGTCTTCCAAACCAACTACCGCAACCGAATTGTTTCCAATAGATATTGGTGTTTGTTCTTCATCATGTTCTCCTGTTGCGAGAAAACCAACTCTTGCACCATTGGTGTGGTGAGGATCGTACATGATCCACATGTTTCGTTCGATTCCTTTGATAAAGTAGCCTTTGTTAATCACCTGAAATCCATGATTGAGTAACTCTTCAAGTAAAACACATACGAATTTGTAGCTATTGATTACTTTCTCCATGTTATTACAGTCATTGGAAAATGGATCGTGTGCGAGACGAAGTTCAATTCCAAGACTGTACCGTTTCTCGGTTTTTATGCCACCCACCCATTGAGTCTGGACAAGTTGTTTGACAAGTCCAATTATTTCAGTGCCCGCATGAAGAATTTGGAGCATATCGGGTTGCCGAAATCCGATGCAGAAGTAGCCAGGTGGAAACTGGGTACCCTGCATGCGGGAGTAGTCGCTACCCATCTTTGCGTTGCTGAAAGAGAAATACATGTAGAGGAAGTATAGACGATTTGTATTAGACCAACGGGAACATAAAGAGGATACATATAGGAATCTCTAACACTTATAATAAGGGCAATAATATTAATAATATAATGTCTAGTAGCATATAATATAAATTAAAAAAATAATATTTCCTAGATTAAATATTAAAAAATGAAATATATTATGCTTAATGTTATTTAGCCTGTTTTAAAATTTTACGAAGCCTTATAAAATGAAAGCATTTTTTATCAAAAATAATTTATTTTAAACTACTTTTATCAAAATTTCTGGTAAGACAAATATATTAAAAATAATCCGCTGTCAATACCAGACAGATTAATAACGAAAGTGATACACGTTAACTAATAGTTTAGAAAATATAAAAAGAAGACAATAGTGTAAATTAATTTTGTAAGTTGAGATTTTGTATTACATATTTATCAAGACACATTCTGCAAAATTTAAAACGAATTTGTATCATATTATGAATCTACATTTTACATTAACTGCACCTATTCATATTATAAAGTATATTATAGTAAATGAACACATTCTATTTAAATCCTCAACATCACTGCGAAACTAAGAAAAGAAAAAGAAGAACCATAAATTATCAAAACGACTGTCAAATAAAAAAAGTAATATTTCATAATATTATCAAAATGGTTTAAGGGAAAAAGAAACATTCATGACTAAACTTTAGAAAGTTCAAACAAAAGGAATGAATTATCATCCAACCACAAATATTATTTATAATTTTTTTTACAATCCAAACATAGCTTGTACTCTATGTAAAACAGACCTGGAGTTATAAGATGGCAAGTCAAACTGTGGATTAAAAAGACAGTCTGTGAAATCCAAAAAAGCAGAAAAATAATTGAGGACAGGTCGGATTATAAAGTAAACTAGTATAATAATTTATATTTATAATAAAATGAAAGAAAAGATGACTAAATAATGGTGCTGGACTTTGGACCCTTAGCGGCATTAGTCAGGAGGAAATTCCAATCAAGGTGGAAAAGAAGTACAGACTTTTTCTGTCGATTAATGTGACTTAATATGACTTAATATGACTTCATATAATGTGACTTAATATTACTTCATATAATATGACTTAATATGACTTCATATAATATGACTTAATATGACTTCATATAATATGACTTAATATGACTTAATATGACTTCATATAAACATAATCTTTTTTTTTCAGAAGGTATGCAAAAATGTGTGATTAGCATTTTTAAATCCAATATGGTCACCACCCCTCTCCGATAAATAACCATAACTCTTTTAGTATTTATTCTATAGGCATAAATTTAGATACTACATACCTAGATTTGTAAGGATGAATAATCAAGTGAAAGTTATTGATATGATTTGACCATTAATTGTGTATAGAAATCTAATATAACCTCTAAAAACACTCCAAGTAAAGCAAACGTATGCATTTGTATATTGGTAATTTGTTTGCATTGTCATTATGTTCGTCTCCTTATTCATTAGTAGATGTTTTGTCTAGTTGTTATCGTTTGAGAGTATGCTTGTTCACCCTCTCAGAGACAGAATATTGTATATCCTATCTTAGAGTAAGTTAAGGTTTTTTCCCGACATCTAAAAGTCCTGCAACTGCAGTGGATGAGTTTCAATATTTCTGGAAGTTCTGAAAGTGTATCAGTTGGCACTGTTCGTGAAAGAAACAAACCCTGGCGGTCTAGCTGCTTCCAACCATATCTTGTTGGGTCCATATGTTGTGGTGACCATAGAATTGCCGCTTTCCAAAGGCCCCTTTGATTTTGATTCTGCATTCCATAACTGATCTATACAATTCTATATGCAGCATATATACATACATCTAGAGGCCTGAACTTTAATAGATTTCCCTTTAAACTCGACTATGCGAAACTTTTGCTTCAGGCATTACATCAACAACTTCAGGCATTACATCAACAACTTTAGTTAGAAAGGTAAATTTTAATTTTGAAAACAGTAACCTTGCCTATACGGTGTAAAGAATTCTTCTAGAAGCAGCAGTATTTTTATCAGAACTTCATAAAGTCCTCTGCTATGTCACCGTAGGCTCCAGTAATGGCATCAATATCTATCATTCCTCGTTCCTTCACTAGAGATGACAGGATCATTGGATCAGCATTGTTAGCTTTGCATTGACTATTTATAAGTGAACTAAACTTACATATTGTACATTCTATGTCATCGTACCCACACATTAAACACACAAACTTTTCTAAGAGTGATAAAGAAATGGCATGCCGTGTAAAGGGAAAGAAGCATCATCGTGTTTGGAAAAGGGATCATGTCGGTCAATTCTTACACCACAAACTATCTTCACTGAGACATCACTGAGACTAGCAATGATTAGTATGTGCTTCTGTCTTGCCTCAGTGTAGTAGCCAGAATCGAGAAGGCTTTCTGCGAGTAAGGCATCTCTATAGTGTCAGTTTGCGTACGCGGGTTGATTCTAATATCTCTTCTTGTGTGTGAAGGTCTAAATACTACCTGGGGTTGGGTAATATCTGTCAAACATGGGTGTGACAATTGAGAATCGTAGAGTTTTATGGACGAACAGCTTAAAAAAGTCAACATACCTACATACCTTGGAGTTTGTTAAACCGCCAGGAGTTTCAAGGTTTATTTCGATCTAGCGATTATGATTTCAACATCTGAGTTGAACATTGCATGATCGTGGACATAAGGGTAACATTTACTATAGTGTTATATGAAATAAACAATATTATTGATTATTTTTATTCATTTACATTACATTTACAGATGAATTGTCATATAGTTATTTTCTATATTTATATACTAATGCTGTAATTGGGTATAATATTATTAAACAAAAATATTTTCTGATTGATTTACTGATATATTTAATATGAATTCTTCAGTAATTAATTAATTTTTGTAATTATTCATCTCTTGCCTATATAATATGTGCCAATATAAATCGATAATATGATAAATGGTAAAAACAAATAATAATTTAGCCGATAAAGAATCAATAAAGATTGAAATATTTTGTAACTATTGTTTTTTTAAAAGATTAATTCTCACGCTATGAAGTTTGTGGCGTGTGTATTTATAGATTGTATAGAAATATGAATAATAAATTTTTACTGTTATTTAATATAATATTAATATAATAAGTAACATGATACTAACATATTGTATCCTAGTAACAAAATATTTTCATCTCTCATATATACGTATAACTATCAAATTTGTTTTAAAATGTATCTTACACTATATATTTTCTTTCTGTGTTATTTTTTTAAAATTCAGCCTGCGTCTAAATGTATTTCTTAATGGAAACGTTTAACGTACTATATATACGTGCTGCAAATACTAAATGAAAGCTGATATCTAGAGCATTGATTTTTTCAGAAAAAGTAATACAATTATTTCCCCTGGTTAACATACAACAGTACCTATAGCATATATAACTACAGCTACACACTTAACTCAAGTTATTTTACTGATTTACTAACAAATATGTAATATCTCTATTGCGTATCCACCAAACAACAGCCGTGAATAAACGAACACACTACGCAATTTATAATCAAATCCACTGACAAAAATAGCGAGATTGAACAAATAGGAAAATAATTTATTCAAGGCGAGGCGTATATATCGTATCGCATAAATGGGGTGTGGCATTTTATGGTTAGAACTGACAACATTTTTGAATTAAATGTATATCTGTTCGCTTTTTGTAATAATGTAATTTTATATACATTGTATGTAGCCAAATAATGTGAAAATATGTAAAGTTTGTATGTTAATGAAATACTTGTGACTTATTAAAAACCTTTAACAACTTTTAAAAAACTGTGTGTTATCACGTTTCTATAAAAAAAGAAAATATAACGCTAATCTGAAAAGCTGAATATGAAAATATTTAGATAATGGTGTGGGGTATTTAATTTTAAACATAAAATTATAAATAATAACTTTCAAATTAAATAATTAATTAACTAATCCACATTCCTAAACGGGCCTTTATTTTATAAGTTATTAATTCATACAAAAATTATAAAAATACGCGATTTAAAACATTTAAATTGCCTAATTTGAGAATAAAAATAATCTTATTATTAAAAATGTGCATGTTTCATTATTGTGACTGAGACTGAAATAGTTTTTACTGCTCTATTAATTCTAAGTGTATAATGTATCACTGTTGTGCATTTTATTTCATTCTGGTTTACATAACAACTGTTAACTCTCTTTTACGTATACGTATTAATAATAATATAAACGAACACAAATAGTTGACAGACAGATCAAACTATAAAACATAAATTGTTTTCTAAACATTTAATAACCATGTTGGTTATAAATAATTAATTTATTCTAGGTTATAGAATCAAGATTACAATTAAGGTAATATTTAAAAATATATAATTTGTTTTAAAATTGTTAGTTCAAGGAAAATTAGCTAAAATATTTGATGTTTCCTTTGATGCCTATTTAACCATAATAGATTCTACAAATTATAAGAAAGTGGATATTAACACGCATGCCACTGAAATACACAATTAGATGCAATTTATTATTAATTACATTTATAGTTTAGTGGACTGTAAAGATCTCTTAGTATTAGTAACGGACAGTTGCAGATTATAATTTACAGCAGAATCCGTATTTTATTCTCGCAAATTAAAGCAAATGTTTGGGTGTGTCTCCTTGTGTAATTTTTTTAGTTAATTGCATTAATGATTCCTATTAATTATTTATATAATTCTCGAGGCACATTTACAACTATATTCTTTGTTAGATTATATCTATAAAATTATGAAAAAGATGTTTTCCAATTTTTAGAATTAAATCAGTGCATGTTTTTTCTCTAATTTTTGCATACAATATCTAAATAATCCATTACGGAAAAAATGATATAGGGTGGGTGGGTCTCTTTTCTTCTGTCAGTTGGTGAGAAAATATTATAAGTCATTCTCTTCTGTAACTTCGGGACGATATAAAATATGAATTAGATCAACCCAAAACTGTAATATAATAACAAATATGTGTTTATGGATGTTTTAGGAAATGCGTATGTTACAGAAGGGATCAATAAAAATATTTCCACCCTCTATCCCCTCCATACACATTTAAAAGCAGAATGCTGTTATGATTAAATATTATTTACGAATAAATTTAAGACATTTCGGGAGCTGATGCTACATTTTAATTTGAGGAGAAATGGGGGGAGATCCAGATCTCCGAAGGGCCGAACATTTTTCTTAGGATGTAATCTATCTAGTTCTCTATCTCTTTTAATCTAGTGTATCGTTACCATTTTAATTTGACGAAAAAATCTCTCTTCAATACATTTGGTGGGAATTTACATTAGGAATCTATAATAAAATTTTACAAAGCAAATTGTAATAATTGTCTGACTTCTTATTTAGGTGAACATTGTGGATATTTTAATATTCGCTTGAAAGAACACCGTATAAATATATTAAAAATAAATCTGAAAATGGTATTTCTAATCACATTAATAGCTTTTTACAAATCTCTGATTTTTATAATACTTCAGTTATACAGGGATAGCTTTTAAATATCAGAAAAAGAATATCACTTTTAAATCTCAACTCGGGATTTTATCCTTTGAATTTTGCTATTTGTAAATTAATTGTTGTATTATTTACATAACTTTTCTCTCTTTGTTCTCCGCTTACCTTATGAAAATTCAATTTGTGAATAGTATTTATTTAATCCTTTCTTTTAACTATATTTAATCAGTTGTTTTCTGGTAATTTTCAATGTACTCATAAATACGGAGCTTAAGTGATTTTTAATAAACGTTTTTCTCCTTCTAGTAAGTGGTTTTATTGTAGATATATTTGGGTGAATTGAACCACTCAATCCCTCACTAAATCCGCGCTTGTTTTTTATATAACCATTTTTATGTGAAATAAATATAACTTTGGAAACGATGCGCATAAACAGATAACAATGAGATGAAGTTGTAGTGATATGCTTCTTTTATAATTTTATTTCAAAAAGGGTTAAAAGGTTTAAAAATACTTTATTCTAAATTGAGGAGTGAAATATTCTTCTCTCGATACTTAAGACTATTAAAATGATTATTTAGTAGATAGATAATAACAAAATAAAAGTTAATAACTTTGTACCTAATGCAAAAATATGATGTCAATATTAACAACTTTTATATCATAACAATTGTAACTTTAACAATTCGTCTTTGTGACAATTAAAAATGTTGTTATATATTAAATAAACATGATTTTGTCTATTTCAGCCTTGTTATACATGAGACATTAAGCAACAGAGTGTTTATTAATTTATCAGTGTATCAGATTTAGAGATATATTGGTTAATTAGAAATCATTTCAAAATTGAACTGATAACATAAATAATAGGACTGAATCAGTTTTAAATATCCTTAACTAGTAATATTAAAAAAACATTAAATAAATATACTAATTTATTTTGATAAAGTACAAATGCATATAATTTTAATGAAGTTAACATAGCACTTCGAAATTATAAAATTATGATTTCAAATTTTCATAAGTTATATTAAAATGAGATCAACATTTAATTGAAACAGAAATAAGAAAAAAGTCTACAAAACGAAAATTATAGGAAAATTATTGTAGACATATAAAACATTTTATTAAAATATATAAAATATAAGTATAACCATAACATAAAATATAATTGTAACTGTAATGTAAATATATATATATATAACCATAATATAAAAATAATAATAATAAATAAAATATTAAAGAGTATTTAACGTCAAAATCTGTTTAATAAACACTCAAAGGCGGATCAAGGGCCCTGATTCCGGAGCAGTGACTAGTTAATGAAGCGCGCCCACTTCACCAATGACTCTTAAAGAGTCACGGTCACTCACATTTTTCATACCAAACGAGCCCATTAAGGGTTGCTAACTATCGACTGAGAAAAAGGAGAGACGCAATATTGATGCTTTTGAAATATGGTGCTGGAGGAGAATTATGCGAGTGTCGTGGACGGACAGAAAAACAAATGATTGGGTATATAGTGAACAACATAAGACCTAGCTGGACCCTCGAATCAAGAGTGATAAAAGCAGCCTTAAGCTACTTTGGCCATGTTGCAAAATCGGAAGGTATGGAAAAAGACTTGATGCTAGGTAAAATCAACGGAAAACGAGGGAGAGGAAGACCAAGAATAAAAT